>JAOQGN010299520.1:0-15473 GCA_027564295.1 Himantozoum antarcticum
AAATTTGATCTCTAAACCCATTATTTCTATGTGTTGTATTATATGAAAATGAAGCCCTACATGTTGGCTTTACAATGAAACTTAGCATGGCCGTTTAGAACAATTTTAACCGAAGTTATGAACGTTTTAAGAGGGGGCCGCTAGCCCGACGTACATATACGTCGCTGGGATTGAATGAGTTAATAATAATTTAATAAAGCCTTCCTGATAAATTATTTGATATGCTTCATAAATATTAATTTATACTTATTTCATAGCGTTTGACTTATTAAATGATTGATCGAACTAGCAAAAACATCAAATCATCGTCGCACCAGTGTAAGGATCAACTTGCCGAGAGAACATCGCCAAAATTTAACTGCAAATTTTTGAGTTTGAGTCTGATGGCCATAGCAGTATAAAAGTGGCTTAACAATGTTAATCAGTTGTTTCTTATCAATTTATGCTACCTCATAATCACTAAGATGTCTGATGAAATGGTAATACAGACTCATTTCAAATTACAGACAATCCATTCTGCAGACACAACAAAATATTTATTTTCCCGTGACAGGAGGTGAGTGAAGCGAGCCAACCAGCAGTTTTATGACAACTCGCCAGGGTTACAAAGAGAACAACTTTTTTTCAAAAACAAACAGAAAACACAATGTTATTGTTTTATTTAAAATAGTTTTTTATTGGTCAAAATGTTTCGGTCTAGTTCAGTTTATGAACCTTGGTTTACCAGGTTTTAGTGTTTGTTCTGTTCCGTTTTTGGTCCCTACCAGGTTTACCATTGGTATACCAATGGTTTACCACATGTATACCTGGTATAAAAATACCTGGTATTTTCTGGTTTGGGTCAAATAATAGAAATAACATGGGGACTTACCAGGCTCTAGTTTAACTATCTTTATCGCAGCTTGGTCCCCCGTTTGCCTGTCTCTAGCCTGTAATCAAACAAAGCACCACACATACATGATACATGTAATTATACGGAGAGAGAGGATTAGTTACATGGCTTACTTGAATGGATCTGGACCAGGTTAAGGTGTTGTGACATCTTGATCCAATACCCAACTTATCCCGCATGCAAAGTTTTGAATGGCGACAGAGGGTTGCCATAGTTACAAATAATAATAAGAATGTTAATCTGAAGACGACTGCGTGCAATGTGATAGTAAATGTTAACAATATGTTAACATTTTGTTAACATAACATTTAAATGCTATGTAACAATTTTAGCATAGTAGGGCAGTCTATAGATATGATACAGTAGTAAAAATATCTGGAATGTTTCAAATATTCGTAAGATAACCTTTCTATTTGATATTGTAAGTCTACCAATACTACATTATTATTAGAGCTGCACATTACTGAAAATGGAGGCTGTGATTTGATTTTTAAGATAACTGTTTATATAATACATTGCATTGTATAAAAACCCTTTGGCAGCCACACAATTTTTCGATTTTTTTTTCTTCAAAAACTGTTCGCAAATAACTTCTCAGCAAATTATGACAAACCCCTATATACGTGCTATCTTTCTGAAAGTTCTGCATCAGCTCTACAACATTCTTGAATGAAATTTCCTATTGAAGTAATATTGACAAGGTCTAGCTGTGTATTATTTCTTTAATAAAAAAAATCGCTGGTTTTTTACTAATGGTCGTAAGATGTAAACATAGCGAGTCAAAATCAAGGTGAGCGATAGTCTAAAGCGTGACGTTCGCTTTGCTTCGTTAAACACACGGGCGCTACAGATTGACTGTGCTTGGCAAGCGGTGGCTATGTTACATCCAATGGGAAGCGTCCTCTTATTAGGTGCGGGGTGCGGTCACTGTACATCAAACAAATGTGTTACAGAAATGACAAAGAATGAAATTTCAGAATGCTTGCAATAGCATGAAACAAAATGATGGACATGGGCAATGAATTGAATGAGTGATTGAAGTAATTGAAGTGAGAGAATGAATTGAATTTCTAACATCACAGGCTGTTCTGCTGAAAGAAAAGATTAAAATACATTAATAATTGCTGCAATATTAATTATTGATTATTATTACTTATACACAATTCATAATATTATTGTAAATCATTAATAATAATGGTGTATTTTATTAATAACAGACCCATTAATACAGCCATTGTAAAATATATAATTAGTAAAAACCTCAATCACTGATATGCAATAATAATGAAAAGTGAATACCCGTAGGAAACAGCGCTAGAGAGAATACTGACGCCCAACCTTTAGAACCAAAGTCTAGCGAAAGTAGGCCGAGCATCGAAACTGACGTAGGGCGATACAGCACACCCTCGAAATTCGCGTGGTTTCGCCCACGTATGTTTACACCTTTGCTGAAAGTTGTCATTGCCCTGGGTTTGCAGCTTGTCCTGCATATGCTAGAATGCATAACACCATCATTATAACCAGTACTGCAGAACTCTGAATGGCAATATTGGGGCCTAACTACTAAGGACTTCAAAATTTACACTGTGTAAACACATGACACCCCACAGTACTCAAGTTTAAGCTTATGCTGTTTATGCCTGTTTATAAATTCCTCAGTAATTAATAGACCAATATGTTAGCTTTAAAATAAGCTATTTGTAAGTGTTGATAACTATATTACTTACAAAGTTATTACAACTGTCCATTTTATCTCAGATATTTCGGGATTGAATGCTAAAGGGTTAACCGTGAAACAGGAGAAGCACGACTTATCTGTTGCTCAAATCTGGACTGTTGAAAAATACTTGAAAAATACATTATTTGTTACCATTGTTACAACCATAATTATTGTTTTTCATATATATCTTGTGGCAAATGGTTTTATTACACTGCACAGTACAGTTAATACAAACATTTGTATAATTAATACAAAATATTATAAAAGTATGTTTAGTGAAACTATCAAGTTTGAAATCATAAATAATTATATTATATTTCAATTCTGTATTACACAAAATAGGTTAATTTTTTGATTTTGTCAAAATAGAAAATATTATGCTTGGTTTTGAATTGAGGCCATGCGAAATTGACGATTTGATGATGAATTGATAAACTGTGCAGCCCTAACTATTACTACGGATACTATAATTGTCAATAAATTGTGTGCAAGCTGTGCTGCAGACTGCTCATCTATACAAATCTATAGAGCTATCACGTTGTATTGAAGAGAGAGAGTGAGAGAATGAGAAACAAGTATAATAGAGTGCACTAACCCCTAATCACTAGGTAATAAGTTTAGAATAATAATCATTATGAGTTTTGTGTACTCTGTACTGTAATCATGTGCATGGCTACTACTGATAACTAACAGAGTCAGTAGTTGATTAAATTGCTTTGATACATCACATCAGATGTGGTAGTCTGGAGAGGGCTATCTTTTCAGATTACGTCTGTCTTTTGAGATTAAAGATCGTCATCATCATGACAATCTGATCATGATGTAACTATGACGACAAAGGTGTGCTTAGGCTTCACACAAACAGGTGACAACCAAACTGTGACTAGCCTAACCACATATACACCCAATTTCAAATATTGTTTAACTGTAGACCGATTATGGCAAGTGCAGAATTTTGAGGATGTTAATTAACTTGGGGAGGGGTCTTATTACCAGTTTATTTTTGTCTTTTTAGTAAACACTTTTTGTCGCTAAAGAAAGCAGTTACTAGACAGTAGAACAGGCAGAGATATATATTAACAAATTCCAGTGATACACATTAAGGTGCATCCGGACGTTCAGATAAATGTTCCGATTTCCGGTTCCAAGCTTGTTTTCGATGGCGGGTGCATCGGATCCGACTCTTGAGGCGAAATCTGATGTGATCGATCAGACCGGACTGCAGTTCCGAGCATTCAGAGATCGGATGAAATGATTCCGTTCATGAGATCGGATGAAATGCTTGTAGGCCTAATATCGGCGCTTTGATTGTCTGAACTATTTGTGTGAAACACGTGGTTACTATGCAAGACCGCACAGTATATATCTGCTCTTTTCCATTTGTTGCTTGATTTACACGAAGATTCCACTTTCACAATTTCTCTCGCTACACGCTTTGTATAACTTTTGCTGATTTTATTATCAGACCGGTGTGCGTGGATTGTACATTATATGACGATCACAATCCGAGACCAATTGGCACAGGATCGGAACTCGGATAGGACATATCTGGATTGATCTTTACACTATAACATTTCTAATCCATCAATAATCATTATACCTAGGCAATAATTATTAGTACATAAGATACACAATCTAAACAGCCCATTAATCTAAACAGCCCTTTCGAGGGCTGTTTAGATTAAGTTCGCCCCTTAATCTAAACAGCCCTATAAATTTACATAGATTGGGGAGAAAGAAGAAAAAACTTGTCCACCTCCCGGATCTGCCGGAATGACAGGTAAGATGCTATCAGATATTATACTATATCAGTATGAAGTTTTAATATTATTACTTCGCAATTGAGGTATGTTGGATATTGGAACGGTCATGTACCTATGGTGATTCTAAATTTACTATTCAGTTTATCTTGACTTGACAATTAGGGGTTTCCTTTACAGTAAAATGCCTGGAGTCACCAATTTGACGATTATAGTACCATACGGTGACCATTATAACATCCAGTTCCCAGTTAGGTCCACCACCACCACCAATCAAATTCACCGCGCACTACCGGGTAAAATGCCACAGGTACATTCAATTCAGTCAAATCCAATTGGGAAGGTGAATTCACATAAGAAATTCATCAAAGATAGTCATAACAATATATACCCTACATAAAAATAATAATATAAGAATTGCTCAACAGTTTATAAGACTGTTGCAGCTTTGGTTTCATATCTTCTATTATTGTCTAACATTATTTTCTATTCAAGTTTTATATAACTGTTATATTTAGTTGCTGCTTTTTCACGAGGCAAGTAAAATTACTATGATGTTTGCTTGAGTGCTTTCAAATAATAATTATACAGACTGTTTTGACTCCATTCCCACGCATCCCGCAGAGTGCGATGCGTGGGACCATTTGGTCAGTTGCACTTAGCTTTTTAGTGTAACTACAGCTCATACACTAGCACAAGGAGCCGGCGATCTGACTCACTGTAATGATATCTCAATGCCATGAGTCACTCAATGCCCCGACTGGCTGCGATGATATTACCCTGACAAGCAGCTGTGTGTGGTACTATTGTGCCTACATTATAAATGTGTGCCTCAGCAACATTTCACTTTCCATTATTTGCAGCATTTTATTTGTTTAAATTTGGCTACTGAAACAACAACTGAAACTCGCACAGCAATCCTAACCGGCTGCATCTCAATGTAATAATTACCTGTGTTGAAATCAGGGTCTTTAGACGATCGGCATTGACCACAATTGTCTAAGATTTTCTCGCCATTGGCCTCTCCATTACAGTCGGTACAGCTACTACCATCACCATCACATTTACCACAGACATCCACATCAGAGTTAGGTTCTCGCCCTGTGGTGCCTCCAGCACACACGCCACATCTGCAAATAGTGCATATAGCTATTAGTGTTTGCAGTTGTGTGCACAGGACAACATGTACAACTTGCACAACCATGCACATGCACATGCACATGCCCATGCACATGCACATGCACATGCACATGCACATGCACATGCACATGTACATGGCAGTGAATTTATCTTCCCATTGCAATACAATATATTATGATAGTATCATATACATGTATTACGTTACAATACCCAGGGTTACAATTACAATTATATAGGTACTGTATTACATGTATTACAATAATTTATAATTTCCCTTGTTCAATAGCATATTTATATTATCAGTGTTGTTCTAATAGCACAACATGTTAATCAAGATTAATCCTTTGAGCAAATAAATTCCTCTCAATTAATCTTGTTATTGTCGTTGTTGATAATATTTATTGAGGTTTACCTGAGAAATTTAATATTATGGCTAACTCATGACCTAATCTTGTTTAACTAATAGCTATTGTATGAATGCATGTATATGGTAAAGTATTAGCTGTCACTTTGAAGACAGCTTGAACCTATAATATTTGCCAGTAGACTGATTGATGAAGTGGAATTAATATTTGTGCACATTATACTTGTATTCATTGAATGAGTAATAACATAGATAGTATAATTCTTATCTTATCATTATAGATGTGTTCACTCTGAAGTCCAAAAGTAAATTTATATCAATGCATAAACAGGAGGCCGCTTATAATGGCTTGATATATCGATTTGTCAGAGTACCAATACCGTCTCCCAGAACAGAGTACCAATACCGTCTCCCAGAACAGAATTTTGAATATTTTTTCTTATCAAATTTGGCAAATGAAAACTACAAGTGGTGACGTAAAATGCTACGTGTGAACTTATTTACATGTAATTACATCGTAAAATTAAAACTGATAAGCTTGTAATGGCCTTTCAATGGCCCTTCAATGGCCCTTCAATGGCCCTTCAATGGCCCTTCAATGGCCCTTCAATGGCCTTTCAATTGGCCTTTCAATTGGCCTTTCAATTGGCCTTTCAATGGCCTTTCAATGGCCTTTCAATTGGCCTTTCAATTGGCCTTTCAATTGGCCTTTCAATTGCGTTTCAAATAAATATAGGGTAAAGATAAAACATATTTTTACTTTTTAAAAATAAGTTTAATTATTTAATTAAATAAATAAAAATAAAATTAATTAGGGCACAATTTAATCTTAGAAATTAATATTGAAATTTTTTAATCATATCTAACCTAGAATAGCTCGATCAACGAATATCACTAAATATTATATTATTACATTATAAATTATATCATATATATTATATTATATATTAAATAATATTATATTATACTAGCATATATTATATTGTATATTATACTAGCATATATTATACTATATATATATTATATACTATAAAAGGCGCTTTAGGACAAAGCTAATGTTCAAGAATTCTCGTTAAAATAAATATATATGTACAATATAAACAAATTAAAAATAATATAGAGAGTAACATACAAGAATAACAAGAAAATAAAAATATTCTAAACTTGGATGTTCTCTGTCCAAATGCAAAATAAGGTAACCATCAGCAGAAGTCGGCTTGTTTTTGCTTCTGATTGCAACACCAGTGCCCATTTGATACACTATTTACCAACAACTGATATTTCTTGCGCATGCAATTCTGACATAGATATAAGCTTTTAATACCCGAGATATATTGATGTTTTAGTGAGCATATACAGTAAGCTTTATAATTATATGAATACACACAAAGCTCACATTCGACTATTACAATATCAGCACCCTGTTAGCAGCCAGGCAGAGAGGTAGAAACTTTTAAAGTTTTATTAATTCCAATTCTTAACTTAACTTCTCTTTGGAATTGTATTTTTGTGGACTGAAGTTGCTACTAGGAAGTTGAATATCATCAATTATTATGACATTATGTTTTATTTATCTATTCTCCTCTGTTCTACCTAACATGTTGTTTATTCTGCCATTTTAATAAATTAATGGATGTTTATTTAATTAATTAATGTTAATTTAATTAATGTTTTGATCAATTCTTTTTATGTAAAAAGTTAACATCTGCCATTTATGTTTTGAGTTATATTACAAATTCATAACCAGTGGAACCAGTCATCGTCGTTCTTCAGTCTTCACTGTTAAGTAGGCTTGGATAATAAATATAATTTCTTCAATCTTCAGTCTTAAGATATTTGACAAAATCTTCACTTCTTCAGTCTTCACTTTTAAGCAATTTTTTCTTGTATTCGTTTCTTCACACTTAAGAACAGCCCATCGTCGATCTTCGGTAAAATACGGGGGAGCCCCACTATAGGGGACATATACTATCTGCTACTCTGCAATAACATTAACTATAATTAAGAGCTTGTTTCTGCTTTAAGTATTGCTGTGAAGCTACCGTATTATGGATATATGCATTTAATTATTAAGCCCATATAAGCGGCCTGCTACCTATTCTATGATGCATGTACCATATCTGTACTAATCCAGTCTTGATTTGTCTGCCAGATTAATAACATTTGCCTAAAGCGACAGTTCACATTGGAGACTATATCTGATGCATTATTGCCATTACTGTGTTCTTGCTAGAATAAATGTGCCACCATATAATAGTGGTCAATCAATGTCTCAGCTGTCGTTTGATACCTAAATTGTTAGGGTTGGACAACAGGTAAGCTCACTTATTAGAATTTGTAAGGCATGTTTTCAGCACTTTTCGACAAAAATTGGAGAAGTTGTCTCCTTCCAGCAATAAAAAGTTATTACCCAACAATCTGAAAAATCGAAAAAGTCATATATTTGACCTTATATCCGCTGCTTACAATTATTTCATTGCATAAAATTGTATTCCAGGGGTGTTTCTTCACACACCCGCAATAAACGATAGTGCGGCTATCTGTCTTTATAAGTGTAATAGCAACACCCCAGTTCTCCCTATATAGTGTTTACACATCCACGCATTGCCACATTTTGGTTCCAATTTCCGTGAACCACTATATCGTGGTTCACGGAAATTGGGACCAAAATATGCCGCATGCGTGTATGTGTAAACACTATATAGGGAGAACTGGGGTGTTGCTATTTCCCACTTATAAAGACAGATAGCCGCGCCATCGTTTATTGCGGGTGTGTGAAGAGATGCCCCTGGAATACACTTTTATGCAAGGAAATAATTGTAAGCAGCGGAAATAATTTGAAGTAGTGCATGCGCGTACACCCATGCGCTACTTGTTGGTTCCAATTTCCGTGAACCAAAATTTGTCCTATATATATATAATAAGGTCAATTATATGACGTTTTTGATTTTCCCGATTGTTGGGTAATAACGTTTTATTGCCAGAAGGAGACAACTTCTCCAATTTTGTCGAAAATTTCTGAAAACATGACGTACAAATTCATGTAAAACTAGAAGGTTTGGAGTGAAGCAAAGCTTTCAAGGCTAGTGATGATGATGAGCAATTATTATTTATTCTTATGTGTAAACAAAATGAGAAACCATTATCCATTAAACTATTTGCGCATTTACCTTTTAGTGATTACCGATTAAAATACCATACTTTTTGGGATGGAATATAAGATATACCAAGGTATAAGTTATAACCGAAGATCTTAGAATCACCAGTATAACAGCGATAGCGGTACTATAACAGCATAACACAGTAAAGCACCAATAACAAACGATTGTCAAAAGGTGTATGCAGATGGTATAGTATGACAGCGCTGTGGTGCAGTTGCCATTGTCCTTGTACATTTACGAAGATGAATGTCAATTAATTAAATGAATATGGAGAATGATAGTGACAGCAGATTCAGAAGTAAGAGATAAAGATCAAATATTGAACTCAACACACCAACTTTCGCAACTGTTATATTATACTATGATACAATAATTAGTACTCTTTCTACTCAAAACTTAAGATAGTCATAGTGTAATAGCTGCAAGCAAAACATTTCAGAAACTATCTTTATTTTGATGTTATCATACTATGTATAAGTGAAATTAATCAAGCATATACAAAAAACCAGGACAGGAACCCAGGGGCAAAGCAGGCTTTAGAAATATAAATACATGAATGCAAGAGATAGACTAGGGAACAATTCATCTGGTAGAGCTGCTATAGAGCTTGCCAACTTTCTAGTGTAACTCTACACGCACAACCGGCATCAGGATATTAATTACTTATGCATTGTGCATTCAGCTTGGTTGACTGCAAACAGAAATCCAATGTATCTCTTGGACAACGTAGTGAGAACCTTTTTACAACAGAGAGAATCCAACTCCTATGTAATACAATTCAGAAAACATAACGCCTACATAATACAATCGAGAGAGCATAAATCCCATGGAATACAACCGAGAGAATAAAACTCCAATGTAATGCAACTGGGAGGACAAGGACATAACATTCAAGTAATACAACTGAGAGATCATAACTCCCAAGTAATACAGCAGAGAGATCATAACTCCCATGTAATACAGCTGAGAGACAATAACTTCAATGTAGCACAACTGAGAGAGCATAACTCCCATGTAATGCAACTGAGAGAGCATAACTCCCATGTAATGCAACTGAGAGAGCATAACTCCAATGTAATGCAACTGGGAGAGCATAACTCCCATGTAAAGTACAAAGGAGTTGTGGCGCAAATTTAGCTATTGATATGATGATGACCTCTCTCCACACCGGCTCTCTGGGATTTCTAATATCACTAGAATCACTATGCGTTTTGTGAATAATTTCAAACATTTCGACGGTTTTTATTTAAAATTTATATTAGTCAATAATTGAAGTGGATAAGAGCTCACTCAATATATGAATCCATTGAATTGATGAAGTTTTCCATCTAAGATCCAAGAATGTGAACATGATACATTATGCACTCTTTAGTAGGTAAATAGTTGGCATGTTCAAACCCAATTATTTGATCAACAATTCAACCTGTCTACCAATTGTTTCATTTGATACAACTGACGGTGGTACACGAGGTAAGACATTCATTATTGGCTCGCAATAAAATCAAAATACTAATATATCTCCGGATCCCCATTGACCACTTTTGGAGGTTTTAATGAGACTTAACTGATGGTAGCAGCTCTGGAATCAGATTATTTTGAGAGCCCATATGAACTCCCAAATATGTACACTATGTACATAGGCCAAACAAGAGAAGAAGCATACGTACCATTTCAGCTTATGCATTTTAGAAACACAAAGTTCATTTACAAATATCGTTTTCACTGATCAGGCAGATACATGTAAAATGATATAACAAGGATTTCAGGACTATTACAGGAGTAACTACAGGCTGTGAATGCGCCGTGAAGTTTACTGTACGGATACAAGTGGTAAGTAGTCTTATATAAGATGGGAGGTGATATGCAGATGTATGCGGATGTATGCGGATGTATGCGGATGTATGCGGATGTATGCGGATGTATGCGGATGTATGCGGATGTATGCGGATGCATGCAGACCTATGTATATCTATGTCGATGCGGCAATAGCGATGCACGTCAATGTTGAGGAGTAGAGAAATCACTCTCCTTAGTACCTTTGGTCGATCCCACTGGGATAATGATCCCATCTTACATAAATATTCAAATATTCCAGTAAAAATATACCGCCTCTCGAGTCTCATCTATATTACTGGAATAAACTAAAGATGTCCTTCAATTATTACAGACAGAGACGAGACAGACAGACAGACAGACAGAGACCAAGTGTCTCAAATCGAGATGCATGAACAACATACCTGCTTTTATCCTCCTCTTCATCTTCATTCTCCTCGGAACCACTGACTTCAACTGCACTTTCAACTTCATCTGTTTTTTTACTGGCTTTCTTCTCACCAGCTTTCTCATCCAGTTCTTTAGCCTCTACCTCTGCCCACTAAGTGAAACCAATAATCATATCAGTCAAATTATACTGGGCTTTTGACAAACCTTCAATTTCATTCACTGTCAAAGATCAAGTGCTACATATGTATTTAAAATTAAAGCAATTGCTGTCGAATTTATATTAAAAATATTTGGATGCAAATCTAAATAAGTATAGAGACAAAGATATAGTAATGTGCCAAAGTGTATTAAATGCATGTAGATGCAGTAACTTTTACAGTTTCAAGATAAGTAGCTAACATATGCAAATAGTAGAGGCCAACATTTCACCTCAAGCATAGTTCAAAGGGAGGAAATTTGGCAACAAACCAGGGAATTTTTGAGGAGAGCAAGGTGAGCACGAGGGGTACCAGATAGTCAGTAGATGCCAGCATGAATGTTATCAAGACAGATATAAATTTACACTATCAAGAATATCAATTTAAATTTAAAAGTAAATGCTGCTAATATAATATGTGAGAGAACCTATAATATATTATGCAGTGTTTTCACATTTATTTAAAACAATGTAAACCAGTTCAATATCTCACAAAGTCTGGAGTTGTCGTATCTTGTAATCAGTCCAGTAAAGAGGGGATAATTCTCATAAAATGAGTATAAGGCCGTCGGTGCTGTTACTAGATTTATACATGTACTATGATAAAGGTTGTGTCAGAACTGAAACGAGACCTCGTTGCCTGACTTTTCAATCGCAATCCAAGCTGCTTTAAACCTAAGGAATTCAAGGCTACAAAACAGCATGTATAGCCATACGCCAACAATTCCTGGTGTGGTGATAAGTATGTTAACTATCAGACAGCTTATTCAGCCCATCTGCTGTAGATGCCTATAATAGGCATCTACAGCAGATGGGCTGAATAAGCTATCTGTATTGCATGCTGATATTGTATGCTGGTGATGCTGTCGATGCTCTACATATGCTGGCAATGCATATATTATAGTATTATATAAGCTCTATGCATAAAAGATCTAAATATATAAGCTCTGAATTGAGAACAATTGCATTGCCAGCAAAATAATTATAGTGGAACCAGCATACTTAGCATTTCTTTCTATAAATATAATTTGTGAAGACAGAAAAGCAGTAAGTGAAATATGCATGATAATAATAATACAAATTGTTTTCATAAAACAAAAATTTCAGTTTTTAGAGCTACATCACATTGTGGCACTGATGAGCAACATAGCTTTATATTGTGGTTATTGGGAGGGAAGTTAGATAACTGATAGCCTCCTGTCCAGCAATCAAGTAACCGTTATGAGAAACCGGTCTACAACTGTCACCATCAAGATGACAATCCAATAGATATGGTTACCGGTCACAATGGGTTCATTTCCTAATCTATGTTAATTCACTTACCTTTTGAAATTCCTGTTTTAGATTGCTATTACTCTATTGTTTTGTTAGCCTTTAACTTCTCCTTTAAGGTGCTACTAACCTTTTGAAATACCTGTTTCAGATTTCTATCACCTATTGTTTGGTTAACCTTTAGCTTCTCCTTTAAGGTGCTACTAAAGGTTGCCGGGTCCTCCACCTCTTGAGTTAACGCCCTGATTGTATTACTGGGCCCAAAGTCCTGTCCAAAGTCTTTTTTACGTATATTTGATAATATTCCACCCACTTCCAAAAACACCTTTAAGCATAATTAGCAATTAAATAAGTTAGAAGTTATTGTGAGAAATGGCGACTTTGTAATTTATATAGCAGGGAGAATAAATGAATTGAAGCTGTAGGGCAGATTATGATGGCTATAATACTGCGGTAACAGATTGTTTACTAAAATCTAATACAATTCTACAGCATCAACAAAGTATAATAAGGCATCAAGCCAAAGTCAATAACAGGCATATGTTGCATGTATGTACATACATGTATATATATACATATATGTACATACATGTATATATATACATATATTTACGTATAAAAAAGAAAGGTTACACAGCATAGCTGTTGTTTGTGAATGCTAGCTACTATTCATTGACATTGTCATAAACTACTGGAAAATATTTGTAAAATCTGTTACAAATCTGTAGAGGTCAATCAATCAGTTAATTAATGCTGTCGGTGCCATAGCGACAAAGACTGCTTCACTGAGAGTACTCACAGATAATCTGCAAGTACTTCACTGCTGAGTAAGGCATCTCCATTGACCTCTATCTATATTTTTAATTATAAATCTTAATCTATTAAATCTATTAATCAAACTTGTAGAGTTATAAAAGTTGTTACACCTTGAAGCCGTTGTACATCTCCAAATATGCAGAAAGCTATGCGCTACAAATTAGAGCATTACATTATAATTGTGGGTAATATGAGTATGAGTGTATAGCTGCATACCTCTTTAGATAGCTCGGTAATACGATTAGTGCTGAGACGATACTGATACTTCTCGTTGCATAGCTTAACTATCCTTTTGATATCTGAATAGTCTGGCATTCGCTCCTCTAGCACCTGCTTGTTAACAAACCGCTGTACATTAACATTCAGCTCATGGTATCTACTACCCGAGTACTTAAATTTCTTCTCCCTTACTCCACCCATATTAGTGGATCGTTCTTTCAATGAACACAATTTTACGAAAATCTTTGTGGCTCGCTTCTTTAATCGTTCAGCAATCATGTAAGAATTGTCTTCACTGTCTAATTCATCCATTGACAACTCCATATTTTCATATTTTTCTATTTCTTTGTGGTGCATAGCTAACAAATCTTCTAATCTGCGTATTTGCCGATATGATGCCTTACGGGGTTTACTGTCAGAGCGATTAGAATCAGACTCCTCTTGCCCATTAACGTCACTGTCGTTACCAGCGTCATCCTGCTCGCCATGCTCACTATCCACAGATGATTGAGCCTTGACTGGTGCCGGTTGCTCCTTTTGTTTGTAAGCTTTTATCTCCTGGAATAGGTCCTGAGATAATATCCACATTTTGGTAGGATATAGTCGTACTTGGTTTACTATTCCCTGTACTCTTGTCACAAATGCATCAGACTCCACATAGGATTTGTTGGCTTTGCTATATATCTTCTCCACCTTTTTTAACAATGTTTGACCTACAAATATAATGTTCAGTTAATCTTAGGGTCAACGGATAATGTATTATTATATAAGGCTGTTCAAGTACCAATTTGTGGAAACCGATACAGATCCAGAGTAATATTTTACCTACCAGATCCAAATTCAAACCTATTTACCAGATAAATAAAACTAGTCTCTTGGTCTAAGAAGCTTAAATCCGGACTCGTAAATACGCTGCTTGCGCAATTAGAAAATTGCTGTTTGCAATATGTTTTTGGCATTATTAATATTAACTGTATATGCAATATCAGTATAGCAACTCATCCTTTTACCTCACAAATAATGGATACCAAACTACTCGGATACTGTTTGCTCTTAACAGTTTAAATCCAGGTGTACAGTATTACATCGAAACATGCCACATATCAAAACATTAAGCTAAGGAGTAAGTACTCGTATGTGGAGTCGTGTGGGGGGGAAGCTTACCCGTATCATCATGTGGTTTCAGTGCGGATCTGCATGCAGCTATTAAGTCAGCCATCACTAGCTGGGAAGAAGTGAGACCCTCATACTGCAAATAATATAGAGATTGTTACCCTGTTACTATCTGACAAGCGTCCATGTCTGGCATTAGGCCTACTACTAACATCAATTAGTCTGGCATTAGGCCTACTACTAACATCAATTAGTCCAATGACCAGAGCAATGTTGATATAATACTGCAATTTTAATAGCATTATCAGATGAATAGTGACAATTAATTGGATCTGATTTGAGTCTGAATTACATAAGCAATGATTAAAATGGATTATACTATATTATAATTTGGCAATTAAATTTGGTATGAAGGTAAACATTTTCTCATAATAATTAGCATGTGAGATATAATATGCATGTATAAATAAAGAGCATTAAATTAAAATGTTTGGCTCATTTCAGAAATTTATTACTTTATAGTTTCATATTACATGAAATGCAGTGTCTGCATAAATACAATGAAACTGCCTAGCCTGTATTATATATTCATGTATT
>JAOQGN010299631.1:0-15471 GCA_027564295.1 Himantozoum antarcticum
CTTCGCTAGGTACAGTAGAGAAGGCATGACCTGGCCCAAGCAATCTAGAACATGAGAATGTGCATCCATAACAATATATATATATATCCGGTGTATATATATATATACGGTGTATATATATATATATTTATGCTGTATATATATGTTATTGAAATTAAAGTATAATTCTGTCTTCAGGCACCCAGGAAAACCGTATTAATTGTGTCTGATACACAAAGTAGTTTAGCTATAACTCATGTCAAATCAGATTTACGCTGGGAAGAGTTCTGCATATGAACCAAAACAAGAAGTGAACTAATAATTGAGAATCTAAATGTCAGGTTACAACATGAAAACTATGCATAATATTGTTGTAAACCTTAGAATTAGAATATTTTGTGTCTACTTGAGAAAAGTCAACTCCTGAAGTCTAGGTCACTGTTTGACTTACCAATGAGGCAGGAATAATACGCTTTAGGTTCTCCGATTATGTAAGGTACTTGACCTTTATGCTGAAGGCAACCTCAGAGACCACTGGGTATACCAGGCTGGACATAACTGGTAGTGTAAAGATAATTTACATGTATCTGACCATATCTGGCACGTAAAACATGCAAGTTATTGTTCCTGGGATCATCTGGCCTATAATTTCAGGAAAAATGTCCTATGGTCCCTGCATGCCTGTGAAACAGCGATAACTCAAGGGTGCAAGATAATTTATATGTATCTGACCATATTTGGCACGTAAAACATCCAAGTTATTGTCACGAGGATCATCTGGCCTATAATTTCAGGAAAAATGTCCTATGATCCCTGTATGCATGTGAAACAGCGATAACTCAACAGTGCAAGAGAATTTACATGTATCTGACCATAACTGGCACGTAAAACATGCAAATTATTGTCCCTGGGATCATCTGGCCTATAATTTCAGGAGAAATGTCCTATGGTCCCTGTATGCATGTTAAAACAAAAATATGTCTATAGCTATTTAGAGGTCTAAAACTCTAGATTCTCTCTGCAGTGTTATAATAAACCATCAATCTGGGTAATCAGAGTGAATCCGGGTCTATTCGCAACTGCTGTTTCGAAACTAGGTGTCCTGGGGTGAGGCTATTTAGGCATTAAACGGGAGGTTACTATGTCCCCCAACTCAAAATCACAACTATAAATAGTCACTTTCCAAATGCCAGTGACGAAATGTCCGTATTCCATCAGAGTATGCTCTTTCCTTTGGCTGTCTCACAGTTATGTTTATATAAAAGGCGAAATGAGCCTTCCTGACTGGCTGCGTATTGGATAAATGGAATCCATGTCTATTCAAAAAATATTGTTTGAAAGTGACTAAGGGGGCAACTAGGTACGCCCATAAAACCCCAATTCACAATCTAGAAACAGACTATTTCCAACAGTAATTTTCGAAGTGTCAGTATTCCAAAGAAGAGGGCCAGAAATATTGTCAACAAGTTGCAAAGAACTGCTAGGGTTAACTGTATTATTAACAAAATATAATATAATAATAAGGTACATGTAGTTCTTGTAGTGAATGCAAAGATTGAACTTTACTCCTTATATGCTAGTAACGGAGTGAGTATTAATATGAATAAAATAGTGCTAAATAAAAGTAGTACAATATAAAAATAATATGGAATAGATCATAAATTACGCTCTCTAATAAGATCAAAAAGGGAGCGTAACTCCAGTGATTTGGCTTTGATTACTATTGATTAATTATGTTTACATCACACTGCTAACATACATGACCTGCTAACATACATGTACATGTATCTGACATACACTTACAATTTCATAACGAGTAACAAATCCACAAAAATACGCTTGCAGTGTAATTTCATCATATCACTTCGACTAAAGTAAATGACTGACTACTCAAAACTCATATGAACAATTCAGCATATCAGCACCCAACAGCCTATAGGAATTGTTTAAATGTTACTAAAGCTCCACCTGGTAGCTCCTCGTAGTAAAAGAGTTAATCTCTGATGTAAATGGTTCTAATCTTATGGATCAATTTAGAGACTTCATCTGACGAACTAGGTTGAGTAATTGAGTTACAAAATCATAAATACATTGCCAAGTGTCTCTTGAAATTATATTTATCACTAAATATGATAGAAGACTTCGGAGGTTGGCCAACTTGGCAGTCACTGGTTCACCTGCAATGCAAACCAAAAATTAACAGTATCAGTGAATTCGCGCATAGTGTGAAGTGAGAATGCAGTTCCATGTAGGCAACATGAAGAATGTAGCTGAATGCGTGCCAGGTGAGTATGTTGTGCAAGTGAACATGAGGTCTAAATTCCAGCCATTTTGGAAATGCTGGTACAAGCATGCAAAGTCTGGAGTACAAGAACCTGAACTGAAAGTGACAGAATAACACCAGTTTGGAAAATTTATTGGTTGCAAAATCTGTCTGACTGCAAAAGAAAGATGAAAATGAGTAGGTATTATTACACAGTCCTAACGGACATCAATGTCTTGGTTAGGTTGCACTTGAGCATTTCATCAGCTGAGCCATCCATACACAGCTGATATTTACGTGTATATACAACAAAATTATAGAGCTGTAAGCACTTACCTGAGTATTGATCCGGTCATACTTGCAGAAATTTCTAATGTTATAGCCCGAACTACAATCTACAGTAAACATTATAAACAAAAGAAACATTAACAGCATCACCATGGCATTGCGATCGGAGGTAAAAATTGGGCTTGGCTTGTAGTTTGAGAAATTGGATCATGACATTCATCAACTGAAAGCCAATTGAAAGGTTGACACACCACAGCATATAGGAAAAAGTAATCGGCTCAGTCTACAAGAATGTATAGTTGTACGCTGCTAGGTCAATGGTTGCTTGTATGGCTTGCTTGTATGTTATTGTGTCTCACATGTATTAACTTCCACTTTACGAAATTCTACAGCAAGCTACCTAAATAGGTGATGCAGCTACATGTGTACCAATAAATGTATAACTAGACCAGTAGAATCAGTTTCAATCTTGCCTGTGCAATGGGAAATTTCTAAGGGTATATAAATTGCGTTCCTATTTAGAAAATTTGTGTTTTCTTTAGTGTCGTTTGCTAAATTTGTGTTGTATACGGACACTTTTTAAGGTGTCTTACCAATTATAGGTAGCGTCACATTTCTGAAACCTGCAATTTTACAATTTTTATTAAGAAAATTAGCTCCTGCTACTGAAACAAGCAGCTGTCCCTGTCCCAGCTTCGTTCGGCAGTTTAAAACAAACACAATGCTTATCACAAAATGGTTAAACTGGGATTAGACCAAATGCTTACGTGCACGAGTCCAGATAATGAATAATCATGCTCTTCAATGTGTCTTTCTTCAGGATAAACCCACTCATCTACAAAAGCACCAATGGAATGACATCATGTTCACTGCAATACTGTTAAACTGCAAAACGCAATTCATATTTAAAATATATCTATGTTAACAGCCACAGCTTGATTTAACATATATAATATATTTGCTCACTATGTATGTGAATTATACTTAAGTTAAAATGTATAGATAGCTATAAATGCTGGTTAACGCACTACAGGCAGATGTGAGTGTTTCATGTTTCCACAAGTAAAACAAGTGATGTCCTGATCCAAACAGATGCAGCAAATAGGGTTATAGCTGGATGAAGGCTATTTGATAGAAACCGCAGCAACACCAGAGGTGCAAACAGCAAACATTCGCATTCAGTGAATGGCGTCTGTACCAAGTGAGAGCTATGGTGAAAATCTCATGTGGTGCATGGTTATATATCGCCTTTCAGCAGATGACAAACAACCTATGTCCATCAACCAATCCCCCCAAACAATTATAACCTACCACTCACAACACCAAATTAAAATAAAAAATAATGAAATTTCATGAGCTAAACTATTTACTGAGATTATTAAATTAGGGATAAGTTTTACTATTACGCATATAAATAAATGCCTGTGGTCACTACCATCAGACTATCAGCAAAACATTTAATTAAAGCTGTTCGCAGAAATATATATTTAAATTTGCAACCTTATTATACATTATATACTATGTAACTATAAGAACAAGTTTTACTGACCAACGGTTTCAAAATCACTAAATTTTGACAACACTTGAAGATGAGGACATGTTGGGGAAGCAGTAATAGCCAAGGATGTTAGAGTTGCAGCCATTGTAGTCTTAAATTCTTCTGAACAGGAGCAATGCAGAGCTCCATTCAACTTTATGATTGCGACGTAACTTCATTTCTGTGAAATGAATAAGAACAAATACAAATGCTAATGACTGCAGACTAAATATTGACCTAGTTTAGTACAGTAACACTGTTCATAGATAATCATTTCCTTGAATGACAGATTAAATCCAAAACAAATCATACTTTATCTGGAAAGACGTAGTGTGTCGTAAAGAGACAACAGAATTTAGAATTCATCAAATACATGCAGCTTACATTAAGCGTACCATCCGGTCTCTGCCGACACATTCCAACAGTCCATCTTGTGAAGACAACTCAATTTCCACCGACTAGCAAATGAGCATACTTCATAAGTTCATCCTGCAAGGAAGATAATAATGAAATGAGAAGTGGGCAAGAGACGTTTTACCATGTATGACATTTTACTAGTTGCCAGAATTTAATTACTGAATTCGACCAAGAGGAGGATTAATTTGCGAGCAGTAGAGGAGTGAAATGCTAGCTAACGTACAACCTTTTCATGACCACAATAGAAACCATCTCCAGGAGCATACCATGCAAGTGATATAGTGTGGGGTGTTGCACATTGTGTTTATAATATAGATCTAACATATACGTGTGGATTTTAGGGCAGTTTCGGATTCTCTCGTTGAGACCATAAGTATCTGTAATCTGCATCACAAACGAGACCCCTTCGGATACTCATTGTGGAGAGTGATTAAAAAAATAATATAAATATTAATTTTGATAATTTCTGAATAATGATGGCTATCAACAGAGCATCATATCAGGTTGATGAAATAATAATAATCAATTATTATTTATTATTTGGATGCTTCTCCACAACGGATTCGGATACCTACCATTTATCAACTACTGGCAAAAGCTAAGTTTTTGCTTTTCCCCAAATGCAAAAATGCTTTTCTCTAAACAGAAACTTACAGATTGTCAGTTCGTACTAAATCTAAGCCATATCGCTAATGGGTAATGGAAAATATAATTTGGGGAATCACACTTTTACAAAAAAATCTTTGGGTTTGCAATCATAAGCAGTGGTTTCGTCTCTGTGCTCCAGCTGTCAATTTTTTTAAATGCAGTCAATATTTTCCACCATATTTTTCACTAAAGAGCAACAAAGGTAGATCCACGCCATGCTGCTGACATAGTAAGAAATTCTGAATGTAATAGATGACATAATATATTCTTGAATATATTATTGTTCACTGATTTCTTGAAAATACAAACGAGTTGGTTTTCCGAGACCGATAACAAAATTCAAATTAAACGACGCCTCGCACTGAACTTGTTGACTCCCATCGTCAGTCAACGACACTGGCTGAAATTCCTCCACAAGAGAATCCGAAACCACCCTTAATCACTATTATTCAGATCCAAACCAAGTGCTAAGCAAATTAGCAAATAAATTCAAAGCTATTCATACCACTTCCGGAACAACAGAAAATCCAGGACTAGGATCGATCTTCGGAAAGGCATCTAAAACATCTTTTATAGCCACTTCTTGGACCGATGCTGAGCAAGCAGCATTGCTATCTATCATGTTCGAAGTTGACTGACTGGCTGTGGTGCTCCTTTTTCTACAAAACAAATATGTCAACAATCGTAACATTAAATACACTTCAATGTATAAAAAGTACAAGTAACATATCAGTATCTCATATTTATGTTGTCAACTTTTAATATTCTTACAAAAACAATCACGGAAAGCTATGTAGGCTACATGTATGTCCGGGTACTAATAACGCATTACAGGCTTTATGCCATATGTTTGTTATTTCCAGTAAGAATTACTAAATTAGCTTATATGGGCTTCAATACTTAATTTCCATTGAAATTAACTTATTACAAGTTATGATCAGTATGACCATCTTGAAAGACAAAACACTTTATACTGTATCAATGTGTAGTGCAACCATGTTAAATATTATGTAAAGTAATCTGCTTATTCATCCATTAATAGTGATTGAAGATTGATTAAGTTGATGTCCTCATTGTCAGCACGTGTCATTTTAGCTATCACATTGCGATTATGAAAGGAAATCAGTTTCAATAAAAGTGTAAATTCTTGCCTAAACCATCAAGGAGCATTTTGCATGTATGCCGCTGAAAACCTTACCTAACTTTATACTTTCCAGTTTTTTGTCAACTACGATGAAAATGGTATCTGACATCCCGCCGGCGGCACCTGGTCTTCATCTAGAATGAGCAACACAACACAAGTTAATAGACTTTTCATAACACGCAGCAAAGTTAACATATTATCTTGTGATGCCATAATATTGTTTTCACTTCAATGCATTGTACAATTGAAACTGTTATAACAGATAGTAGCTTTTCAGTTATAGACGGGTAGAAGTTGACCACGTCAAAAGTAATTAATGCTCGTGTTGGTTTTCAAGGTTTTTGAACCATTCTACTACTGAGTATGAGTTTTTCCAGATATTGACTTTGGTTGCTTTTATTAGTTATTGGCTTATGTTGTCAAGTAATTGTTTGCTGATGATGCCAATTTCAGATTTAGTTGGGTTTATTAGTCTAGTCAGATGCCGTCCGAGTGTATCCAGTGCAGGAGAAGCGGGCTAGGCCCAAGAGCTCTTCACGCGCTCCAGTGTGGCGCCCTGCGAAGGTTGCTGTGCCCTCTCCGAAGAAGTCTGTGGTTTACAAGATTGTGCCAGCATCTTCCAGTGTGTCACGTTCGCTGGAGCAGTGGGAGTGCACCAGTCCGGTGGACATCCCACTGTAGCTTTTGTTTCACCACCACGGCCCCTTTCAGGGCCACCAACTGTTTCAGAGAGTTGTTCATTGGAAGGCAATGGTGGGAAGTCTTCTTCAGGAAACATATTGCCATAGTTTACTTGTGTGTGCATTCCACTGTACTTCGGTGACGGTAGGTTGCATTTGTTTAGTAATTTTACTACAATGGGGCTATCTGTCAGCAATGGGGTTATCTGTTTTTACACAACTTTATTTGAATTTTGTGGTGTGTATATTAAATGATTATTGACCTCCTTAAGCAGATCGGTATCTCTGAGTATTTATAGATGTAGGCAAACGGGACAGCAGAGTTAAAAAATAAGCTGTACTAGTACTGAATAAAACAATAAAATGCTATTATAACAGTAAGACAAGTATGAGTAAGAGCTCAAATGCGCCTAAAACAATAATATCTTTAGATATAGTGGACATGTAATATTATATTTACTCCTTTAGCTCTTCACGGTTATTTTTCTAGTGCCTTTTCTGGCAACCCAGAAGTTCATTATTACTTTAAAATAGCATTAACATCATTTTGGCATCATTATATCTATGTCATTGTTTTCCAGCAAATGGTCATAATTATTCAATATATGCTGCAAAACTATATAATTAGTAAGTAAATGACTCAAAAAGTAAATGTAATAACAATTAGCACCGTTGAGATATACAACCTTTACATGACCATATTGGGATACGTAAATCTAATTAGGAGTCGTCTGATTAATTGCAACTAGACAGCACACAACTCCAAAAGGAACTGCTCTATAACATTTCCATTTACAATTCTCCATATGATTTGTACTGCTTCATCTCCTCTGTATACCCGTCCTGCTTAAATAACACGGGATCTGCTCGAAACTCCACAGTACGTAGGGGCATCACTTTAAACGCCTCAGTAAATGTCTTCATACATGTGTTTCGGGCTACCAGATGGGAGATAATTCCAGAAGACAAACTAGTAGATGTTGATTTAAACTTTTTCCTAGCTAATAGTTTAATTGGAGCTTTGCCTGCAAGTAAAGAAAACCATGCACTTAAACAGAGCACAGCAACTCATTATGTACTAACAATCGAGTTAATTCATCCGATAACTTAGATCTGTAATTAATTATTAATCACATTCATAACGTTGTCATAATTGTGATAATGCAACACTAGCCTTTCATGATGTCATTACAGAAGAGTGAAGGATATATCTATTAAGCTATTGTGGCTATATTCACAGCACTTTGCTTGGGATCTCCAGTGTTCCACTCCCGCTAATGTAAAACAAATGTTTCATAACCCTAAAGTTGCTACCTGTATTCTGATTAGCAAGTAAAATACCGGAGACCAGCTGGGTTTCTCTTGACTAGCTCAGCTATTAGATTACCAGTTAAACCAATACAAACAGTTGGTACAACCACAGTCCTAATTGGGAGTTACCTGTTCTATATATCTAGCACACAAGAGCAGATAACTTCCAGAAGTGATACTTCCACCACATGCAATATATTAGAGTTTTAGCACGGAGTTCTGAGCTTGACGGCGTCTGTTTGAAGCACGGAGCCCTAGTGGACCGGGTTCACTATGCAACCTGATCTTAGCAAGGCATTGTATTTAGGAGTTATGCTCTCTCTCTCTGTAAATTCATTGTTGCCATTAGTTTGTTGCCGGATATCAACCACAAATAGACAAACTCGCGCAGTTGTTTCAGGATTCTACATTTTGATTGGTCAAAATTTGTATAGAGGCCGCAAAGCCGTCGAGTCTGACGTCGTCTTCCAGCCAACGCCGCCCTACGTCACACTTTTGTGTGCACCACGTGACAATTGACGGCGTTTATACGGCGCCGTCGAGCTGATAAATCCGTGCTAAAACTCTCTATTTAATCGGAACTCAGTGAATTGAAATAGAATCGAAAATTGGATAAATACTGAAAGGATAGCAAAGTTAATAGAATTTCTATTAACTTTACTATCCTTTTTCCGAACTTTTTCATTGACATCACTGTGCAAACCATTTGATCTCTTATTCAAAAAGATGAAATAGAACTGATGCAAATTATGGAACGAACGAAAACAATGTGTTATAACAGTACCAATCTATATGTTACTACATATGGCACAACACACAGAATGTATCATACATCGATGTTGAGAATAGTGAATCAAATGCTTCAAATCATAAGAAAAATCTATGTGATGCATCAATTTTCGATTAATTAATACACCCTTAGTTACTACGCAAACAGCAACTGTGCATCAACTATGATCATACGCATATTGCATCTACATTACTAATGTAATCATAAGCACATACATATGACCAGATAAAAGCTTTCAATGTATGTTTCAAAGTTACCTGAAAGTTTGTTTCCTTTTCTTTTTTGATCATATCCTTCATAGTGTCTATTAGATGAAGTGAAAAGGCATTCCTCACGTTGATTTTCTGCAACAATAAAATTACCATGAAGCTTGGATCACACAATTCAGCTACTGAGTAAGAAAAATTGACATCAGAAAGTAGAACAACGACAAACTAAATCCAACCGAAAATAGTTTACAGAACACATTATTACATGTGGGCAAAAATACTGATTACATGAAAACACTTTAGCTTTAGCAGGTAACTCTTTAGCAAGGTAACACCTTAGCTTTAGCAAGGTAACACTTTAGCAAGGTAACTCTTTAGCAAGGTAACACTTTAGCAAGGTAACTCTTTAGCAAGGTAACACTTTAGCTTTAGCAAGGTAACTCTAAAAACTCGGGAGTAATGCCACAGTAAATTTTTGACATGGCAGAATTCTAAATCTGCATGTGCCAGTGATATAAATTGTATACTGCACAATCCGTATAGTCGCTAGTTAAACAACAGGAAAGTAGGGTAGGTTAGTGATAGGGTGTTTGGACTGTAATCACAGTGGACCGATATTAGGGCAAGTTGTTCTCTATATAGTGTGGGACGCAACATATTTACAGTTTCAGTGACAACGTTTGGCAGTATATAGCAGTGACAACGTAGATTCAGTGTTAACGTATAGCAGTATTTGTTACAATTACGTACATCACGAGAATTGCTGAAAATTGTACTCAGTATGAGTGGTTACAATAATAATACACTCAAACAACAAAGACAATATTAAGAAAGACACTAGCAAAGCAGAATATATAACAAATATTTGTTGCACTGCAGACTGCATTCACCCAGTGATTGAGATAGAACAAACAAGGATGGGAGAAGTGGCCACAGGATCATTAGACCGGACACTTACATTGTCTCTAGACAACTGAATACAGTTGTGCAGATGCTCTGTAATTTGGGAGGCATTCCAACCAGCCAAATTAGATGCCATTGTCTTGTTCTGTCTGCTAAATAAATTACAATATTTACATTTATATTAATATAGTTTATATTAATGATATAGGCCTAAGCCAGACATTCAAAACGTCCAAGTGCATAGGAAATACGAGCAAGAAAATAGAGAAAAATTTGCAAAAGCAGCAAAATAAAACCGATTTATAGAACTTGATTGGATTAGAATTATTATATACTCGTACATATTTTTGTCAATGACGCGGAAAAGATAGATGTACGAGACAATTGGTTAGAGTTCTTCACTTTGCTAAAGGAAGGAGAGCTTGGTTCAATTTTGGGTCAGGAGATATCAGAAGATAAAACTGGTAGTAAATTCACCTTTCGGAAGCAGGACTGCTCAAATGATTTTGAGCAGCATCCGATAACCTAGCTTGCAATCGCCGCTTCTTTTCAGAAAGATCATCATTGACAAGATGTGACAGCATAGGAGAGCTTAACGGACTATTAGCGAATAACTCAGACTTCTTCTTACGGGTGGCGGGTGTAACGTTCGCAGGAGTACCTTGTGAAGACTGGGAGCTCTGCTGACTGGCCATCTTTAACCTAGCCCTAGACGACATTGGTTTGGCTGAGTTTACCTGCAATAGCAATATGAATATGTAGGCAATACAAAGCAGTGCATTTGTCAGGTCAGAATTTCCGCACATAACGACATGGTCCACACTTTATCAGCAATTTTTGAAGATTTAAAAAAAAAAAATGTTGTAGAAAAATAAAACATTTTTAAATGCTGTAAAGAAACTGTTGAATGAAAAGAATGCGTAGGATTATCTCTGCTCTGCCAGAAATAAATGTTTAACCATAACCAAAGTCTCCATTTTAAATCAAACTAGATGAATATACACTAGGCCACTATATTTCGGCATTTGTCAGAATTTTACAATCGCACTTCAAAACAGGCGGTGGGAATATCGTGGGAAAATTATTGTCTGGATAAAACTTGGAATAAGCTAATATTAATGGAAACTGAGATAGGCCGACATTAACAATAAAAATCTATCTAAAATAATTTTAAAATGTTGAAGTTACATGTACAATTTATTCTAAAAAACAGTTCACAATGTAGGCCTAAAGGAAACATTATATCTGTTGAATTATTATTGAAGGCCTATATAGTGTTTAGCACCATTGTTTCTCAGACTGCACTTCGTGGAAAATCAGCAACATCTGGAGTTTCGTTTTTAATCTGTTTACATTGTTTAAATAATAGTAGCTAAATGCTAAAGGGTATGGTAGCAAAATGTTGTAATTAGCTAAATTAGTAATTAGGCCTACTATAGGACCTACTAACTACTAATAGATGACTAGGCCTGATAGACTACTGCTGGCTATAAGGCTGACTAATAATTACTAATAAACGATTATTAATAATGATTCATAAACTAGGAATGTACACTTAATTTTAAACTATACTAGTATAACTATATATTCTATATTTTACTAAAAACGCAACTACTAGTATTACAATAGGAGCGGGGAGTGATCTACTACAAGTGCAACTACTATCTATGTTCTACATAGGCCTACTGGGGAGCAGGGATGGCCATCACGGTTCGACCATAAGGTCCTGGTTCTGATAACTATTGAGGTTAAAATTTCATTTCTACGAATTGCAAGATTTTTAACTCTCTAGTAGTCTAGTTGCTTCCTGTGCTGATGGCCCGCTGATAGCAGGTAAATACTAGGGGCAAGATGGGTCTCGACTACTGCTCAGCTATATTGGATTACCACCTAAAACTAAAAGTAAGATAAAACATTACAAATGCAATACAAATACAAGACAAAACTATAAGTATAGTAGGCCTATTAGGAATACTGTTATGGATGCACATTCTTGCATACTTGATTACGTGGGCCATGTCATGCCTTCCAGCTGTACCTGGTGAAGATACCTACCTACCCAATGTGAGACAGACAACTACCACAGATAATAGGAGTACAATATATATGCTGGATACAGATGTGACCTATACAGCCGTAGACAGCTGCCTTCTATCATCTAGCCAAGATCCTAGTTGCCTGTTGCTGAGAATACGGAGACGTTATACCACCTACTGGCATTGCTATAACATTACCTACGTAACTCTGCTTTATGTATTGCCATGCAACCTCTGTATTTATATGAACAATATGTATCACAAACTATTAAGCCTATAAGTGGCCAGCTACCTTAATGTGATGAGTGACATATATCTCAGTATGTATCAGTCTTGTTGTTCTTGTCAGAGTAGATGTACCTGCTTAAACTGAACTATATATACAGTTATTGCTATCTACTCACCATCTTCTGCCATTGTTGTACCTCTCCAGGGGCCAATAAATTAACCTACCATAGTTTGGGGGCCCTGCCAGAGACGTCTTGTGTTTCTTGTATTGCCATTATTGCTTCAGAGGCCATTATTGCATCAGAGGCCATTAATGCTACAAGTTGTTACAAACAGTGAAAGTTGTGAAGTGCAAACATTCATTTCAATACTTTACCACTATGCCATCCTGGTCACCCTAATTGAGCAATGTGGAACAAAACAGAAATATATATTTATATCTTTCTATTTGGGTATTGCTAGTTCCTACTCAACAACCAGCTGTGTGAGAATACACTAAGAACCAGAGTCTATAAGCAGAGATAAGTATGTACACGTACCAGACCATCCTCATTATTAAAGCGGATCAGCAGGTTTTTCTTGAGATCATTAGGGTCCCTCCTGAGTAACTCATGGCAGCTGCTTGTGAAGAGTGTGTCTCGGCATATCAATATGTCCTCCATGCTGTCTGGGGAGTAAACTCCACTTGTCTGCTTGACCAGACAGTTGTGAAACCATTGCTTCCTTGCAGAGAACGGCTGTCCGGGTACACACAAGTATAATTGTACGTGATTTTATTATGATGTAGCAGCCAACTATCACAAACAGTATGATGAGAGCAGGTGGTCATGAACATGCACAATGGATGAAGCTTGTGAATAAATAGGTTGGGTGGTTACAGTTAGCTAGAGTAACAGTTTTACAACATTTGATGGCAGTTGCTGCAACTACTACCGGTATTTTCTAGTTAACATGTGAGCTATTGGTACATGCATTATGTGTTATATAATAGTGCTGTAGCAAATAAATTTAAAAATAATATTTTAAAAAATGCCGCATAAATTTGTAATGCAGGGACGGTCAAGTGGCTAAGATCACATTTGTGAGTTCCTTGGTTCTCGCTGAGGTTAAGGTTAAAACTCCTTGTGGGTGGTACGGGTCTGGGTGGTACTCTTTGTGGGTGGTACGGGTCTGGGTGGTACTCCTTGTGGGTGGTACGGGTCCTTGTGGGTGGTACGGGTCAACATTCTTAACCCTAAAGTTGATCCCTGTGTTCGGATCAGCAGGCAAAATACCCAATATACAATACAAATACTGGGTTTCCAAATGAGCTAAGCTATTGGATTACCACCTACAAAAAACAATGGAAATTACTACGGTGTGATTTCTTTGGTATAGGTTTGGGGTTTGGGGTTTGGTGTTTTGGGCAAGAGGTTTGGGAATCTACAGTAGTTTAAGTTGAAGTTGTAGCTGAAGCTGTAGTAGAAACCAATGCCAAAGAAATTGCACCCATCTGGACATCAGCATAAGTTTTCTCCAAGTTTCAGTTTAGCCTTGCAAATACTTTTATAAAAATGGAAGTGGACAGGCTGCGAGTGCCACCCACCCCTTCTAATGGTAGAAACAACACACATATTCACCACACGGCAAACTTTCCCAACTCACCAACACCATTTTATCTTATCTTATCTTCCCTTACCTGGATCTTGATAAATTTGAAGAAGCGGCTATTCAAGGGGTTGCTAGTTAATAGGAAGTCAAAGTGATCAAATAAAATACTCGGATTTCTGAAATAGAAAATCAAATTAAATCCTGTTATAATTTGAATAAAAGCATAAAACTGGACCAACCAATACCATCAATTTGGGGTAATATGACCAGTAATTTACTGCCTCACTTTATATTACATATTAAATTAATTTGAGTTCATTCTTTTTTATTTGACAGGGAAGGAGGAAATGCCTTCAGGTACTATGCGAGACTCAAACTCACAGATTAGCAAGAAACTTGCGGCACTGCTGTAAGAAAAGACACAATTCATTTACATTAAATAATTATTTAATTCTTATTATATCACTAATATTATCATTGATGGTTAATTAATCATTAACAATACCATGACATCATATATCATATTATTAATATCATTACCAAATCATAGTAACTATGCTGATAATAAACAAACAAAAAGACAAAATAACACATAATCTGCATCTAGCCAAAGCTGTAACTATTTACCTCTTGATTAGGTATTCTATCTCGTCTTCATGAGCTAAGATAAAGCGTAAGAAGCTGTCTGGAATTAACTGCTCATCTTTGTGCCCCAGCATACATATTAGATAAAATGGGTGGACAATGCAGGAGAGTCTGGGACAGATAGTGTGCAGTTCCGTGTCTGCTAAAAGAGAAAATAAACAGTTAGCTATTTAATATTTGATAGCAATCCCTATTGACAGGTATCTAAATCAATATCATCATCATCATTATCATTTTTATTTCATGACTTGGGAGTGATAGTGGTGAAGTGTTGAATGACAACTCTCCGCTATGTGAAGACTGAGTGTCTGCGAGTTATCTGAAGGCGACATTGTCTGGCGGTAATACTTCATCTCACAATCTGAGACACTTGGGTAGAAATATGCCCACAAAATGCCAATGAGAGACATTTTATTGATTTTATGTATTTTTGTTTTGTTTCATCATTAAGATATAAATCATAACATAAGGGAAGAAGAAAAAATATAGGTGATGGGCCCATCAGCGCGATACCATGGTTAAACGGGGCACCATGTTATTGTAATTAAAATCAGAGCAGAAAGCAAACTTTCGTTTAGAAATTTATCCTTAGATTTTGGTTCAATGGTTTATATTCCAATTTGTTGTTACATCTGCTTGTTGTATATCTGCATGTCTAATTTCAGTAACTAGCAGCATTAGTGGTGCTACAGTAACTAGCAGCATTAGTGGTGCTACAGTAACTAGCAGCATTAGTGGTGCTACAGTAACTACCAGCATTAGTGGTGCTACAGTAACTACCAGCATTAGTGGTGCTACAGTAA
>JAOQGN010299742.1:0-23085 GCA_027564295.1 Himantozoum antarcticum
TGTCCATATATATGAACATTTGTTTTAGTATGAGCTTTTCTAGGACTCTAGATAGTACAGGTAGTAGAGCTATTGGGTGATAGTTATTAGGTAGTTTCCGGTCTCCTTTTTTGAATATGGGCACAATGACAGCCTGTTTCCATGCATCTGGAAATGTTCCGGATGATATGCTCAAATTCATAATGCGGTGAATGACCGGCATTGTGATCGGGAGGCTGAGTTTTAAAAACTCAGTATTAATTTCGTCAATTCCTTCACTGGGCTTGTGATGTATTGTGATGATGATGTCTTCGGCTGAGATAGGTTGTAGAAGGAATTTATTCTTTGCTAGATGCTGAGGTGATTGCAGCATCTAGCATCTAGCATCATTATAGAAGTAGATGACGGATTATTATAGACGGAAGGTGCTGGCATGAAAATGGTTTTGTTTTGGCGCTTTGTACGTCATAAGTTAGCGAGAGTGTTAAGAAATGTTTTTCCTAAAAGCACTTCCATCCGAGCCTTTTACGACATTTAGACCAATCCGGTTGTAATTGCTGTAAATATTTTTTTCTTTAGAAATGTAAACTAACGATTATATGACACTAATTTCAAAGACTTTCTAGCTTGTGGAACTATGGATAGGTCATATATTGACACTGAAAAATACTGTGACGACAAATAATAGACGACAGGTTAATAGACGACAAAACATTATGTTGTTACGTTCCTGAAAAGGCAAGCCCGCAGTCCGTAGGACTTGCTCACTTCTGTATTGCAATAGTGCAAACCAGCAGATCTTTCACCTTTTTCTGGAAAATAGTAAATCAATGAACTTGGGTTTTATTATTTTCCTGTTAGGGTAATATAACCTATATTTAGTGTTTGTTTATTGTATTACATGTAACGTATTACGTGTACATCTACATGTAACTATACATGTAGATGTATGCTAGTGGGTGCATATGCTTGGTACACTATATCAACATAGCACTGTGTGCCGTGTGTACCACTCCCTGCGCAATGTTGCTACAGGTAAACTCGGATAATAACAGGCAGGACAATATTACACCGCAATGTGCTTTACAGTTTACACATATCAACAATATTACCTATTGACGCGCCAGCAACTATTTCCTGCAACCATTGACGTAACTTCAGTACCACAATTAATTACTGCGTGATCATTAATACATTGAGCTTGGATGTACAATGGCTTATCAGTTTCATTAAAGAGAACTTTTATACTAGGGCATAACTATCTTGTTTGTCTTAACTGCAACACACTAACTGTAGCAATGATTCATGATGAAACATGAACTTAGGTTTGAAACACATTGTGTTGTATTTGATGTATTTGCAATTGCCATTATTTGAGAATTATCATTGCGTAAAAAATATATTCGGGAATTGTCATCTCTTCCCTCAGCTTGATTAGGTTTGAGGTACCTTTTGACACCTTGATTGGTTTGGCATTGAGGATTTATATAATATAACAAATAATTTCAATCAAGCGAATAAAAAATAAGTACTATGACTTACATGTGTGTGCAGTGAATTATTGAATCTGATTAACAATTAGTATTCACCTCCCAATAATGAACTTTCATCACGTTTATGGTTTGTTCGACATGGTATATGTAAGGGCACTAAATTGATTGATAGTTTCTTGAAATGTCACCCTAATTGTGTGGTTGTCCTCTCTTTATCCTTTATGGAATATTACCCTATTTTTGTTTTGTCCTCTCTCTCTTAGTTCATTTGTAGGAATGTCACCTCTCACTTGGTGTTGTCTTCTTTTTGTAGAAAGATAATCATTACCTTCCATATCCAATGTTTCAAGTGAAGCACATGGGTAAACAACTAGCATATTCCGTCAAATGTAAGTAATTCAGCTATCATAAAATATAATCTATTTTTAGCAAGAAAGTACTGACATTATTGTCTTAGATAGACCATTATTGTATATACAATCATGTACTATTTCTATGATAATAGTGCTCTTTAATGGTAGCTGCCATAAACTTTCCACACTTCCTTTGCTGTATGCTGTTATATTAATAGACATTAGGCGTTCTACTTGTCACACATGCCTTATGTTTCATGTAGTTGAGAGTTACTCCTCCACTCATTGCTGGCTATAACTATTCCATCTTTGTTGCATAGAGCTAGCATAGAGCTAGCGTAGAGCTAGCGTAGAGCTAGCGTAGAGCTAGCGTAGAGCTAGCGTAGAGCTAGCGTAGAGCTAGCGTAGAGCTAGCAACCTTGTTATCTAGTGTGTCATGTGTCTTATGCCCTTTCCTCAAATATGCAACTGAGTGTTGGTTGAATTATATTATCTGGCACGACACACAACCCGTTTTCAGATTACCAGGAGCTATAGTTTGTGTCAGTTGGATGCTGTTTTCACTCGCAAGTGGTCCGTGGTCGTGTAAATTTACCTACTCGCCAGGCCGCAGTATAGATGATTTGTTTGTAGAGTTTGTAGATTTTCAAAATGTCTTTACTTGTTTTCAATTGATTGACCTTTAAAGTTGATAAATGGTGTCGTTCTCTTGACACATTGGCAGGCTATATTTAGTTTGAGTCCTCCAAATCAGTCATCCCTCGACTACCAGGAGGAGATGGCTTCGTGCTTTTAATGCAACTTTTGAACTTTTTTGCAACTTCTGCTTCAACATAAGCCAGAACCCCATATAATTTCTTGGTGCATTTATCAAGATATGAGATGGTATGTTATAGATATAAGATGGTATGTTTACTTTATTGCAATACTTGATTTGACGAAATTCGACTATGATGTTGCTTGATGGGAAATCTGTTATGAATGGTTAATGTAATTATATCCTGTCCAAGGGAACTGTGTGTGCAACTACTAGATTATATTATTATGTAACTATTACCACACTATATTCATATAATCCCAGCAGCAGAACATAGGCTCTAGTATCCAGTTCCTAGAAAGTATTTCTGCGTGCCATTACCAGTCTGTTACTATCATCTGTGTACAAAGGAGCTCAGTAATTACTTCCGTGCCATTTGGAATAGCGGTTTAGTTCAAACGGACAATCTGTACCAAGTGCACCTCAATCTCTATGACCTTTATCTGCACTAATGTGAGGTTTGCTAATCTGTTGTAGTTTTGCACGACAATCGCCTCACACATACAGATCTTAAGCCTGAGAACATCCTATTTCTAAACTCAGGCTATGATGTGGTGTTCAATGAGCGTAAGGTAAGGCGAACTGTACTCTATTGACCGCCATGTTATTTTGTGAGCTTCCTGTTGATGTCATTCAGTTGCAAAACGAATAGCCGTTGGGTGGTTGGATTTGTAATCTCCACTGACCCATCAATGTCATCCTCATTTTTTATTGGAATTTTATTAGTATTGATATATTTAATATGTAAATAAATATTTCAGGAAAGGATAATAGATGGTGGCGATTTTCACATCGTAAATTTGGATATTTACCAAATGCGACAATATTCGAGAAATTGATAATAATTACGTAGATTTGTTCTTTTCATAGATTGTAGCCTAATAAACAGTGATCTTCTTGTATTCCACTACCATTCCTAGTTAATGGAACAATTCTTTTGCAGCAAAAAGACCAAAAAGTAATTAAAGACAGCACAACACGTCTAATAGATTTTGGTTCAGCCACTTTCGATGATGAGCATCATAGCACTATTGTATCTACCAGGCATTACAGAGCCCCAGAAGTTATCCTAGGTAAATAATTATATCTAACTTCTCAATACGCCATACAATCATATCAATACAGCATACAATCTCATGATGTACTCTTCCTTTCTAACTCCCACATTGCAATAAGTGGATTCAGATTATTATAAAGCATGCATTACTAGATGAATAGTGTTTAAATTCTGCAACTCTATATGATTACGTGTAGTACGTTTTTGATATCTGTATCTATTACAGTGTGTAATAAACGCAGTAGTAGCTCTAGAATGCTACAGTGTGTTTTATTATTATATGATTTATGGAAGCTTAATTAACTATATATTGATTATGTAGAACTGGGATGGTCTCAGCCATGCGATGTGTGGAGTATTGGATGCATACTGTTTGAGCTCTACACGGGATATACACTCTTTCAGGTAGTAATAGTACCCCTATTATCTGCTACTTGCAGTTTAGCGAGTGCTGCTCTCACGATTTTTATAGTTTGCTGCGTTATGCGGCGCGGTATCAGAAAATTATTATATTATTATACTTGAATAGATGACCGCTGAAACCTACAATAAATATTATAACTATGTCATGCTCCCATGTTAAATATTGGCATTTATTTTATAAATCATTATTGATTCATCATCTTTATTATAATTATGCAGGTATTACCACCAATCTCTTTCCGTTTTGGAACGATACGCAATAAAAATTATTTTTAATGCCAATGCAGCGTAGATACAATATATTAGAGAATCCCGTTCCCTAATAGCGCTCTCATTGTTCCGGGTGCCATAATTATATACTCATACCTAGTGTGTTCAGCAGTTTCAGCAGTTTCAGCAGTTACAGCTAGACTAACTGAGAGTAAAGCAGGGCAAGCTAATTTTGACATACTATTGCTTGGGATTTACCTCTAAGCCTCTTATTGTTGATGCTACAATCCAGTAACCTGGCTGGGTAAAAAATGTAATATTATCTTGACACTGGCAGATTCACAGAATGGTCTAATGATGTTACTGTTGCTCCTCCCAATCCCAACCAATTCTGAAACATGACAAATGCTAATTTTCAATTATTCCACTTTACTTGGTAGATGCACAATCGGATAATCAACTGCTACCGTTCGCTTTCACTGTAATTGCAATGCGGGATAGCCGATGTGTTTATTCTGGTATATTTGCATGCTGTATTACTGTAATGATGCAGAAACAGAGACGCAATATCTTTCAACATTGTAATGTCTATTTTAGACTCATGATAACATGGAACATCTCGCCATGATGGAACGAATACTTGGTAGCCTTCCGCACAGAATGACCAGAAAAACGAGGTGCGTACATATACCATATGTCAAGCAGCGCCTCCCTTCTTCCTCTCTACACCCTACACCGGTCGCCCAGTGCCATCACTGCCTCTAGTCACGGCCTCTAGTCACTGCATGTTGTACTGACACCTTAGTGCTGTTCCTCTGCGCTGCTCCTAGTCTTAGCAGACAACCATTTATTCAGCCTTGTGCTGAGCCACATGCACTTCTATTTTTTGGTCATAAATTGTAGTAAGCGTTTCCGGATTATTAAGGTTTATACTGCTACATCTGGTTGCTGTGGCACTATAGTCCCTGGTGTTGACGATAACTTCCAAGCAAGCCACTAATCTATATTTAATATCTGATAAGTTTGATTGATATCCTGCTTTAGATAGAAAATAGATTGTGATTGTATACCTGTACCAGGCGCTTGGCTAATCATATAAACTATCTGCTGAGATGTTTATAGTAATCTAGTAGTAAATTGCTGTTGGGTAATTCAACCAGGTCTGCAAGTTTGTGAATTCAGACTACCTGAATAAGCTAGTTCAGTTGTGACTCACTTCATCGTAAACATTACCAGCTTGTTCACGATGCCGCCTGATAATTGTTTACTTAGCTAATGAACTTCTCTGCCGTTTGTTTACCAAGGTATAGGTATATGCACAAGTATATGTTGCGGTGTAACATTGCAGTCTTTTTGGGTTAGAGGAGTGCATATATTACTGAAACTGTTGTAGGAGTTGTACTCTATCGAATTGTTGTGAAGTACTTAAATTTAAATCTCAATCCTATTGTATCATTTGCATTTACCAATTCATCAAAGTCTATCAATCACTTGGAAATCCCTTTCCGGTGGTGTAATTATTTGCATCGCTAAAAAGTCGATTCCGGCACAGCTCGACATTCGACCACCACCAGTATTGGGTATCGTGACACAAATCCACTACTATATCGTAACACCGAACCCTGTTGGCAGGGGATTGATTGTACATTTCCGATGTGATTAACACATCAAGTATTTGTTTCCTATGTTTTCTGTAATGACATGCATGGTTCTATGAGTTAGTTGGCGGGTGTCATGTTCATGTTCTGCCTGCATTGTGTATCAGCTATATACACCGAGACATAAATGTAATATGTGCTCTTTGTATGCAAATGTTAAGAGGGTTGTGTAATCATAATTTCACCATTATTAAGTAGCCGACAGAGAGGCTGCTTAGCTTTCTACTTACTGCATAAGGTGAATAATATGCGTGCGTTATCCAGCAACTGACACATCCAAATGTTATTATAGCAACTGTCTCTATTGATGTTGCTGGGTGTAAATGAGCTTGCCATACATTAACCTTGATGCCTTGCCATCACTTGTGATTGTGAAGTAATGTTAAAATTTTAAGTCATCTTTTCTATTATAAAAGTACAGCTTCTGTAAGTACAACATCTATTATATTTTAGAATGGATTTCTTCTATCACGGTCGCCTAGACTGGGATCCCAATACAACAGCTGGACGATATGTCAGGGAAATGTGCAAACCATTATATGTAAGCAAGTTTATGAATGTGGCTCAATGATCTCACCATGTGGCTCATATTCGTTAATTTGGAACACCACGAATTGAAATTGTTTTAGTATTTTTAGTAGTCAAAACAATGGATAAAAAATTAAAACCTGCTCAGATGTCATATTGTGATATCATAATACAAATGTGTGTGCCAATTAACATTCATTGCTTTCAGTCATTCAAATTGAAAAGAAATTCGACATCCTAAAAATAATGTTCTTTATTTATATTAGATGTAGTTTCAAAATGAGGCAATATATCAAAATGAATTCTTCACAGTTGGAAGGCAAAAATAATTACCTTTCATTTGATGTGTTGCTATATTGGCACTGATATCGTATAATAATATACACATTACTCATACTGCTATTATCTACAGATGGTTTTGAAGCGTTGCGCTTACGTAATAGTCGTAAGCGTTGAGCTTTGTTGTTGAGTGAAGAACACAAATAAACTTGGCAGCCAAGTAAATGTTCTATAATCGATAGTTTTGTAAGAAATAATAATAAATCATTAACTGAGCAAGTTATTGATGCACGTGTATCGCACTGTTCTGGATTTGTACTATATTTACCAACATAAACTATAGAATTATCTTTTCACCTTCACCAACATCACAAAATTCTTTTAATATCAATATGGTGCTATTTTGTATTTTTTTTGGTATTCCCTGGATGGAACTGATACTGTGTATGATTTCCTCAGCAGTTCCTTACAAGATACACCTTATATTGTCTACTAAATAACTGCGGCCTATAAATTGCCGCAGAGGCTGGGTGTAACCATATAGCAGTCCACACTACATACAGAGTGACTCGGTGGAGAATCGAACCACTGATCACAGTTGAGACACTCTACCTCCAAGCCAAACTGCTCGCCCTAATAGTCGACATATTCTAGGCAAATGCAGCATCATAGGGATTGATACAATTGGAAACAATTAATATTGTTTGCTTATGATTCCAGATGTCCACATGACAAAATGAGTGATAAATGACATATTCGTTGTGATATTGCTGCTTAGTGAATTGTGTAGCAACTCCAAACAAAGAGTACCAAACAAAGGTTATTAATTGAATTTTGTGTATTTGTGTGCTTAAAATTTGCAATTTTTACTTTAAATTAAATTGTAGTTTTTCATATTAGTTGAAGATGTCCAGATTTGTTGATTTGTTTGGTTGCAACACATTGTGTGTGATTTTTTATACTATCTTTGCATCATAATTATAAAAGCCAGAAACCATTCAAAATTAATAACTCATGTACCATACCAATAATGTCTTCTGAAATTTTTTTTCTAACTTGCTAGCTATGCTGCACATTGGTGATTCAATAAGGTGATTAAAGAATAGATGTACAGGTACTTGTACTTATACTAAAAGCCTAGTATTTGTTAAAATATATTAATGTAATGTTTAAATTTATTATAAAGAAATTTTAATAAATACAATGTTTCTAGTATATATTTTTAACCAAGCTTTTTTCTCAAATTGGAATTTTTAATTAAAGGATATGTTAACTTTGTAACTTGCCTAGTAAGCGACGTGTCATGTAAGTTCTTATTCATAGATCTAGACATTTATTAGACAAACACTGAGAAGATGGCAAAGTCTGCACTGTAGGTTTTTGTCCTGCCTTTTCATGTGATTACTTGTACTGTTGTAGAGATACATGAAGAAAGATGATGAAGAGACCAAGCAGTTGTTTGATTTGATAAATCGTATGCTAGAGTATGACCCCGTAGAGAGAATCTCACTATCTGAAGCATTACGGCACCCTTACTTTACTATGACTGATGACTTAATTGAAGAAAGGCAGGCTAACTCTTCTAGAGAACACAGAAATAGTAAGAGTCGCTGATGATTGCCTGTTCGTGTTGGCAAACCATCTTTTGTCTCCTGTCTGACGAGTTGGTCGGCTATGGTCAGAGCTTAACAGCGCCTCCTGTGAGGAATTGGAACGTGTTTGCCAGTATATTGATAGTGCAATCTTGGGTGTTGACTGCTGATATGATTTGCATGTCGTTGGGTGTCATTGGGATTTTACCGTGTACCTGAATGTAGTGACTTATCTGACACTAGACTTAGCATGGGTTTGTGTGGTTCCCGTGTTGAATGTGGAACAACGCTAGATACTGCCAATTATATTGTGCAATACTTTCCTAAGTATAATTGTAGCCAGGCGCCTGGCTCTATGGTTCTGTGTATAGTTTTTCAAATATTACATCTTTTTTATATGTTATATATTCATATTTTCAGTCAAAATGAAATTATCGTATATTTAGCACATTTTTCTTGTATATATTTTAGTACATTGTGCTTCCAGTCATGATGTTTGAAATAAAGAATCGAAACGAAATTTACCATAAATATGAGAAAGTGATGTTTTTTGCCAACTGTTGGTGCTTCACTGGAGTAATGATTTAACTCCGTGTTGAAGATAACATGATTTAATACTTGAATCATGTTACATGTATATTGCATTGAAAACTGGGCTTTTGCCGTTTTTCAATGCAATATACAGATGGTACAGCAACAGAAAACTATTTACACCTGACAGTTTACAATCCATAGGGCCTACACAAAGGCCAAGCGGTCATGCCATTTACAACTGCATCCACAGATTTCTTCACCTGTCACAGTTGATATAAAACCTTCACTCGTTGAACAGACGGATTCACTCTTTGAGTGACCTATATTGAGAGAGCATGCTGTGGTTTGTTTGCATCTCTTTATGATCATAAATTTTTGCAAGTATTCCATGCGCAGATTGTCTGAATGCTCTATACCACTGCATGCAGGTACGTTTGTGTAATTACTTCACTAACAATAAAAAATACATCTTTTTCTGTTAGTAAAAAGATCTAATACTGGATAGTATTAGCTATCTGAGTTATGAATGTTTTTGTCCTCATATGAATGATATCAGCAAGTTCAGCTTAATCAATGCAATTATTATTTGTATTCTTTAGCCAATTGATCTACTTCTATTATTTGGATGTGGTTAATTTACTACAAATAATAGCCACAATGTAGGGAAACCCGAAGATCGCAACTGTTAGGATAATGGTAATATTTTTTACTGGTTATATCCCAAACCACAATCTACAATAGATAATCGAAATCCTAACGGTTGTGATCTTTAAGTTTTGCAATGTAGCGTGGTGTTGATACATATGCATAGTGCCATGGTATCATAATAATATAATATTGGGACAGACTGGTGCCTGGTGGGGTAGTACAGTTCAACAATGGAATCATGCAAGCAATCATCAATTAGGTGACATGTGACAATACATAGTATGGTAACTTTTCATAACAATGATCTCAAGAATGTGACCTCCCGTGGGTTAATAACTTAATATGCCCCTACCACCGATTTGTTAAAATATTCATCTATTTCTGTCATACACATACATCATTATACAATTATACATAAATATGTTTTCGCACAGCTACAATTAGTGAGCAGGCACTGAGATAATCCACTCATTATTGCTATTACAGAGAGGCGAACCAAAAGGATGGCCACTGAGCTTCAAACAGTCTTCCCACAGTTTGATTTGGATACTATTCTAACTGTTGTTGAATCTGAGGTGACCAATGAGGCGTCTGCTGCCAGACTGATGGAATTGGATGATCAACGAAATAGGGAAATTGCTGAACAGTATGCTAAAAACTTAAAATACCAGGAAGAACTGAAGGAAGAACGCAAGCAATCTAAACTTATGAAATCCAGCTCAAAGTCAAAACAGGCAAAAGTCAATGTGGAGACAACACCAGTTGCTATCAAGCCTGTTATACCAGACGTACCTAAGGTAGTCACTCCTCCAATGGTGATTGAATATGACTCGGTTATTTCTAAGGATATCACTACCAATGCGATAGTTGAACTTCCTAGTGGTGATTCAATTATCAACTCTAAAGCATCTGGCTTGCAGAAGGATGGTAATCTATTTCCTGCCCCATCATATTCAGATCTGGCTAGCCCAGCTGTTGACCTGCTGCTGAGAGGATTTGGTGGTCGAGAGAAGCATGCTCCTGAGAAGAATACTGATCTCTCTCTTCCTGCCCATGTGGTCGAAGAAAACATGAAGAAAAATATTACAGCAAGTACTAATCTACCCACAATTAACACTGCTCAAGACCTTGCTGCTAAAAAGGAAGCTAGGCGCAAAGCTAGACGCGAGAGACGGGAACGTCAGCAGCAACAACGGGCTGCTGCAGCTGCCAAGACTGACCATTTAGAATCCGCTTCAAACACTCAACATGATAGACCGAGGAAGAACTGTAGCATCCATCTCACCAATCACTCGTTATTGGAGCGGTTGGCACCTTCACAGTCAACTTCTATGCTAGACAAGATTGGAGTTGATGTACCACCCTTGGACTGTCAGGCCGCCACCAACAATGACAAGAGTACGGGTAGACAGGGTGCTTCATCCGGATACGATACTGGTAGTGAGTGGCTGCACGACACTGCTGATACACGGCCCAAAGAGTATCACAATAATGCTCATGACAATATTCAGGATGACAATGACGAATGTGATCACGATGCACAAAGTAGCTCTGGCAAATCTGATCGTCGAGGTGCCAAGTACGTATGTGGGCCTAAATATGATGCTGGCAATCGTTCTGGAACTAAAAATAAACCAAGCAGATATGAATCTAAGAAGGGAAAACGCTATAACAGCAGGCGTAAAACAATGAACTATGATCATTATAGTACGGACCAGCAAGATCGAACCTCTATGTAGAAGATTTTGTTTAACATGCAAAATATTACATGGCAGCATCCGTGGCCATGCAGTCATGTCAATCACGCCTTATTATCTCGGTTGACATTATTATTATCCTCAAATATTTTTACATATTTAGAAATCTTTGCTACCAAGCTGTTCAAAAGTATTTTTATTTTACTGTTATGCGTAGTTATGTAATTGACTGACTTCTACTTATACATGAACAGATGAATGCATTTGTATTGCTTTTTGCTGTACTCAGAGTATCATGGTATATAATATATATTACTGTAATTATATTGTACATCATTATATCACTATCATTATCCGACTACAGATAGCAACAGTGATTTCGCTTCATGCATATCCCCCAACTTACATTTATTTTCATATGATTTATGGCTTTGTGTTGACTGACAATTTTTTAATTAGCATAACTACATTGGCATTCAGCTTTTAACTTTATGTAATAAATCAAAAACAAAAGTAGCAGCTCAGTAACATATCTCATATAGTTTAGTGGGAGAACCAATTATTATTTTAACATTCTGGGTCATGCTAATAAGATATTTGCCAACATTGCTGTTGTTCATTTGGGAAAATATGATCCACATGCACCATTTATATTAAAATTAGCATAGCAACATCACTGGGTAACTATGTGACCCACTGAACTCACTATTGCAAAGAAAGTGGACATGGTAGACCAAAAACATGGTGGTCCAGCTATTGCATGCACACAGTGCGTAGATAATGTCCATATTACTGCTTGAATAATCATCTATCTGTTCATTTTAGTTAAATGTAGTCTCAAAGTTGTATATAAATTAAATACAATATTATCCATTGATAATTATTATAACTATTTATATATATTTGTTATAATGTAAATCATTTAATTATTAGGATGGTCTTCTTCAATTGGAAATCGGTATTGGTCAGTATAAATTCCCATTGTTAAGCAGACTTTCTATCGTGATGATATCAAAAATACGGTATATTCGTAATTTATGAATACTGGCCTATTGTTGAAATGAGGAAGTTTAATGACAAATTATTATTATATACATGTATTATTATGATATTTGGGATTTGGGTGATGAGCAAAACTGTCTATAGCAGAAAAGTTTGGTAGATGAAATATTTTTTATATCTGCTAACTTTTCGCTTCAAAATTATTAATAACTTTACATAACTCAGCAATTTCATTCTAGTATCGTATGTCTGCAAGGTTAAATATTCTGTAAGAGGGGCACAGGTCCGTATATAGTTTACATAAAGGTCCTCATCTTTCCAACTAGTCACTTTTCAAAAGCGGTCAAATTTTGATATCTGCAAAAACCAAAGATAATTAAGTATAATTATTTTGAGGAAATTTGCCAAATTTTTGAAGTTGTCTAATTAGTATGATGTTATCAAGTCCCGCAGTATGGTCAATCGTCAGTCCTTCGCCATTTGATATGGTCTCAAGATTTGATCTTCAGCAGCGGCTTTAAATTTGTGTTTCGCAATGTTTAATGTAACTATGGGAAAGGATTACTGGAATAACAAGCGATAATTATTTTAATGCGTCATTCTAGTTTTTGCGGGATAAATATCCGATAGTTAATGTTAATACCTAGTGGTTAATGGATCTTAAAATGTCAACCATCCAGTGATGCATGTCTCCTTGACGGTCTGAGGATTGATTATGTAGGCAATCAATTTTAAACGACTGCTGGCAGTCAAACTTAGCGGACGCTTATTGTCTAAGTATATTACTACTAAGCACAGCTGGACTGTAGCTGAAAATTTCAAACACGGCTGGACTGTGTACAATAATTTATAATCGCCTAATAATGTCTGTATCATCTGAGAGAAGTTGCTCTAGTCCTGCGTCTTCCAGTGACGAAAGTACTAGTTGTGGTCCAATGAAGTTGAAACGAAGATGGATACAAATGAGCTACATCGATGAAGACTCGAACTCTAAGCAGAATTCCATTGCAATGGATCTGACCATAGCAGCAAAGAAACCAAAGCTCTTCACGTAAGTTATAATTCTTGTTTCAGCCACCGAGTGTATATTGATATCCTAGTCATTCTGTGCTGAAAATTCAAAAATTATCTTACTTTATCCTTTAGAAATGCCATACCAGCTTTGAATAGGCAATACAAATGTAGTATTTCATTGAGGAGTCGTTTACCCATTCTCATTCAAGTGCAGCCTGCCACTTGTTGCATTGGTTACTAACTAGTACATGTATATAATTTAGGGATAACATGCATCATGACTGTAGTGTATCTGTATATACATGTATTTCATCCCAACTATATTGCTGCCAGCTAGGGAAAGCACAAATGAAAGGATTATCATTATATTTTATGAATTGCCACGTCTAAATTAGCTCAGAGGAATATTCAGGTTGTGGGTTTATTTATACACTTTCAAGATCTATTAATTATTATGTTTCACCAATATTGTGGTTGGTGAAGAACTTTGATATAACCGAAACCCATTCTTGTCGCTGAGATGCTGGCTCAAAATTATATCTCTACTCTCATATTTACAAGTGCAAAGTATCAGCGTTATTCAAGTAGCTAATGACACGCCAATTTGATGGCGATTAGGAAATTGTATTATATGTATGAGGATAGAGCATCGGGTCGAAATATATCAAATAGATTAGAACATTGAAGGCATTTTGACCAACTACTATTAAACTCCTCGTTCTCTTTTACAGCTCTTCGCCGGCCATTTTCCAACCGACCTACACTGATTACATATATAATTATCAAGAAAGATTCATTCTGCCAGAAGGTAAGTCAAATAGTGGTGGCTTCCACCATGTCTCATTCTTTCAATAACTACCATACAAGTATAATAGTGTGTAAATCTTGTAATTACACCTTACTGATAGTAGTTTTATATCAATGCAATCACATCACTCCGGTTGTTATCGTTTAATCGAGTTGTCGATTGATGCTTTTAGGGAATAAAGTTACGTTCTGTTTGAATCAGGCCAGTCACTCGAGGCTTGAAGCAAAACAACAAGATAACCTTAAAATGTGGGTTCGAGTCGCATAATTGATTACTAAAACACAGGTCGTCAAGATTGTTTAATAATAATAACCAGTTATATAAATTAAACCCCAAACCTCAAACCCAACCACCGACATACATATATCCTATAGTTAACGAGCTTGACGACTTGTGTTTGTGGTTTTAGTCATTCGTTCCAGTTTCACACAAGTATAGATTTAGATTGTGAATATAATTTATGCTCCGTTTTTCAGATCCCCGTGATTGGACTAAGAAAGATGTTTTAAAATGGCTCAAGTATATGACGACTACATATGACCTGGATGTGTCACAGGACAAGTTTGACATGAATGGTAAAGCACTGTGTATGATGTCTATGGCGATGTTTGTAAAACGGGTGCCTACAGGAGGCAAATTGCTCTATAGAGACTTCCGACTAAGACTATACCCTGCAGTGTTTTTCCAAGAGAAACCCAAACCTGACTACAGCAAACTCACACCCCTAGAAATGTTGGCTCTTACGACCGGCAAATATTTTCCATAACACGCCGTCAGCCGTCACAGACCAGTGTGCTACTGATTAGGAGCTAATAACGTTATAGCATTATTAATTAATATGATACTGGTGCTACTATGATCTCAACTTTGGATTTGGAGCACCAATAAATTGAACTAATATGGCGTCATTGGCTCTCTAGCATCTACATCCTGTCTTAATTCCCGTATTTAATGCGATTACTTAGTTGCTACATTAATTCAACGGCTGAGTATAGAAGATGACCACACCTTCATCAATTCAACGAGGAGATATATTATGAATACTGTTCACCACTTTCACCACAATCTGAAGGTTGTCACTTACCGGCACCCTCATTTGTTAGTTTATTTTTGACTGTTTCACTTACCAAGTCCACCCAATTGTGGAATTTTATTTTTGCGCTGGTCGCAAATAAAAACCACTTAAATCAATCTTCTAGTAGTATGTCAAGCAATTTGCATCCATCCATATCTAATCATTTATATGATATAAAAAATCCGGCTGTCATTGTATTCCTATTTTTTGTCTGATCAAACAGACATGGTATAGCTACAAATAGTAAATATTCCCGCTTGAGTAAGCACTTGAAAAGCGAAAACAATTTATTATGCTTTGTACATCTGATTGCTTCTACTCAGTGTATGGTACCGAGTGGTACGACTTTTCTCATTCTTACGCAGTCATTAGTCTCTTTGTATCCTGTTAATGGTTGGTAGAGAAGAGATAGACGCAATTTACTTGACTGCTGTACACCACAATGGGAACACAAACAAAGGCACACCTTGATTGATGGATGATGCTAATACACTACCCACCATCCAAACTGAACTTCCTTATGAATGCACTCTAGAAAATAAGTACCATGTTTTGATCACAAGCAGCAATTTTCTCCGCAGCTTAAAATTAGTACACTCTGTGACATATTAAGCTTAGGATAATTAATGATTTTAGGTAAACAATTTGTGCCATTAGAGTATTTTCATTCCTGCCATGAAGTTTATCCAGAAATATCATCCTTTGAAGTCAAATAACGGATCTAGCAAGTTTAAAAATAATAAAGTAAGCTTTCATCTCCTAGGCCTATTATCTTTCAATTATTGGCTTCTATATCCGGGTTGATGGAACTAGTAGAGGCAAGAAAGGGAAGTTATTCAATGGAACTTCCGTGCCATTGGTATTCGGAACCAGCAGAAATATGCATTTATTTACCTGTAAAACCAGTAAATAATTGTGGATTTTACAGTATGATACTTACAAAAATTCAGACAGTATAGAATGTATATTTATTGATCAAGATTGTTCTTTGATTAATCTCAAAGTTAATTTTCTATATATATAGCCAATTTTTAGTGTGCACAAGCTGTGTGACCCTCTGAAAGGTATTTACGATAAGATTTTAGGGAACTTTTAGCAAATTCTAGCGTATAAGGATATTTGCTAAAATACACATATACCACAACACTGGCTAGACTATTGATATTAGCCAGATCATAAATTATAATGAAATGTTCAATGTAAATTTGTAAACATAAGAAAAACATCAAATGTTCATTGCATTGTAAGATAATTAATAGGGACTAAATGAATTAATCTAGCTAATCTTGCTACTTTTGTTATGCCATTGATCTTTGATTAATCATAATCATTTATTATAATCAGTGGACAAAGTGTCGAAATTTTAATGAGTACCGACAAACGAGTATCCCAACACAATGCAAAAAGTATTAGAATATTTCTACTATTTCCCATGTGAAACATGCTTTGTGTGTGAACTGTGAACATTATATTATTAATCACATTAGGATATACCACATGACTAACACGCAATAATATGTTAAGAGGCTCTCAATTTAACATGACCTTCTACACAACATTTCCGAGGCATTTGAAGACTTTTTCCTTTACACTGAAAACAATTTTACATTTCTCAATAGCCAATTATACTATACAGGTACCTTGGTACTTGGCACTACACCATGGTACAGGAGAACATTAGCAAGGTATGCTAAATTAGTAAAATCTATAATTATCTTTCTAGACTGTCCTTAACTGTTCTGACTTTCTAAGACTGTCCTCACCAAATTGCTGACGAGAGTTTTAAGTTGGCAGTATGAGCATCAAGTATGGGTCTGGTAACCAGTAGTGACAAATACAGGGGAACAAACAAAGTACATGTGTAGTCTGAATATACAAACTGAAGATATTTCCATTAAGCCAATTCCATTATATGTAGATCATTAGAAAGGAACTTCATAGCCGCGTATGAATAATAATATGCTTGTGGAGAAAAAGTCGAAGATCACATCTTCGGCTTCACGCTTCGACATCACAGCTTCGGATCATGGCTTCGGCATCACAATAAAATTGCAATAAAATCTTCTATTCCAGTTATTAGGTTTTCTGCTTCTGAAAAGCCGATAAATCTGCCCTTCCACGCAACATTACAACATAGTACACAGATGGTCATAGCAACGAACAGTCTGCGGTAACTCCCATATCAGAATCAAAATCTGTTTGCCAGCCCGAAATCATCTTAGGTCAAACGAATGGCAGCTAGAGCAGTGCAGCTAAAATGCTCCTAATTAATCAGTATACAATTCTGCCACTGATGATGTAATAATTATTTCACTACCAATCCAAGACTACCGGGAGTTGCCTGCTCGCCCGGGTATTGTTGCACGAGTAGATAACTCACAATAGAATGGTGGTTATTTTTAGATAAGGCCACAATATTACAGGTTTTAGTAATATTTTATTCTGCCAAAACAACTTTAAGCGATATACGTTGCAGCATCAATATTATTCATTATAGAGTACCCAATATAAATACGCAAAACAGTACTGGCCAGATTAAGACTGCAGAAAATGTACAGCTAATATTGAGGTGGCCATATGGCCCTATAAAGACTCGAATGCCTAAGGGTAGATGCATGAAACATTACTCCAAGCAGCGTATTGGGAGTGCCCGTAGTACTACATGCAAAGGCTCAAAAGGAGTTCCAATTAGCTAATGTACAAATTTTGGAAAAATAATGACATAAATATGGCAAGTACATTCATTTTAGCCAACTTACCAAGCAAGCAAGTATGGGGTCTCAGAAACTACTCTGAATGGAAAATATGTAAAGAGTAACAAATAATGGTCAATATTGAGTATATAATAATAGTAATCCGATAATAACAAGCTTTCATAATTCGAGAAATTTGAGACTAAGTCAAAATTTGTTTTCCATCTTTTGGAGAAACGATAAAATGGATGCACCCTTGCGTGGATAGAACTAAATGCGCTTATAATTGGAAGTGGGAATAAGCTTCCTAGATACCTTGAAATGAGCACCAAAATCAAAAACCCTTCTTATAAAACTATGTGAGAACAATGGCTAAGCTCTAACAACACTTGGTAACCTTACAGTAAATATGCAAATACAACCAAACAATTAGTCTCAAAATTATACAGGATTATATAATAAACACTTTACAATGGCAACAGCATTGTTTACAATGAACAAGGACTCGCATGGAAACTACAAAATTGTATTTTCAAAAGAGGAAGTATGGAAATCCAGTTATGTAATAAAAAATGACAACACTATAAAACACATAAATGAAGTACATGTACAATTATATAGAAGTTGTCCTCTTTTGAAAATATGAGTAACAAAGACAACTCCAAATAATAGCCTGAGAAAATAACAAATAGCATAATTATTACATTTATAGTGTATACCCGTACTGACCCATATCAAGGATAAGAACAGTCTCCCGTGACTTTCTTTTTTAGATATCAAGGTGCACTTCCGGATAATTTTAAGCATCAGTTGAACTGCACATCTGTAACATAAGTATTAAATCAGAAAACAGAATCTAAGCATGCTTAGTAATCATCTTAGAATGGAGCTACTGCATTAGTCGCACTTCCATATGATTAAGATTTGAAGCTGGGTTTGGGATTAGAGTTAAGATGTATGCGAACTGCAAAACTGCCGATGGATGATGCCCTCCACCTCTCTGACAGCAATGCTTACAATACAGTGCCACCCAGTCTTTGACTGACTTTTGATTGAGCAATGAGCAATGGATGAATGAGCAATGAGGATATGAGTAATGAGGGTATACAGATATAAGCCTCTCGTTAGAAAGTTACACCGGGAGGTTTCATGTCTTGAACTTTCCTGAGCAATGTATTTTAATAAAGAACTGCATAAGAAGCGTTTTTAAAGATATATTATAACAGTCCTGCACATGTACTGAACAAGGCGATTCCTATCATACAGTTTAATAAAGAAGGCATTTTGAGTTCCGGCAGATCTAAGGATGACTTTCTTACCAAATCCTGTTCAGTGAGAAGAACCAAGTTATTTTTTATAATGCTGCAATTTAGTTTTTACAACTTTTGCATGATATTGAAATGAACACTCCTGTGGCTGCTCTGTATTGTTAGCAGCTGAAGATGTGCATTCATCAAATATTTGTAGCTATCTGATGTTGTAGCAATAATTGGGCAAGACAACAACACGACTTCTCTGGCGGGGCATAAACGGTGGTATAGTTTATTGCCCCTTGGAGATATCCAGCAATAGTGAGTAATAACAGATGAAATAGTAGCAGTAATCCAAAAGACATCTGTTCACTTCAACAGGAACACTAAGAAATGATTCCTGGATCTATGGAGTTAGGTGTTCACAGCTAGATAGCATGGTAGCTTGGTAGCAGAGTAATTTAGTGCAATCCAGCAAAGTTAATGTGTTCATTGAATTGTATAATTAAAGCTATGTCAACCAGCACTGCAAATATAATGAGGTAATTGTCCATAATTGCGGTGTACTATATAATTATAATTGTTCATAGCCCGAGTCCCAGATATTGGAGCAGCTCCTGTAGAGCAGAGTTCATCATAGAAGTTGTCTGTCCACATCAGTAAGCCAGGAGAACAGCTCCATAGGGTCCCTGAATAGCATGAGAGTTATAATTATGTCCTCTTTCAGAATGTGATGAGGGTTCTATACTGATGTAAACCTTTCACAGCCTAGGCAACTGGCCATGGACTAGCATGAGAGGTGCTGGCGACATCCATCACAAACAATGACATCAGTACAAGGCTTTCAGAATTAACTTCAGATTGTACATGTATCTAGGTAAAGCTATTTTCCTAGTGCCATCAAATTATGCAATGACTAAGGCATTTCCATTCGATGGTCTATTGATTGCACAGCATTCAAAACTGCCAAGGGATGATTTAGCTAGCCAAATTATCTTGCAAATCTCAATCTCCACATACTCGAAGTTGCTTGTGATAGGCTACCGTTAATCGGTCCGAAGCAGAAAGCAGCATCTAGGTTCAGGCAATAATATGTAACTTCAGCTTGTTTCAGCAAGAGAAGACCATGCGATTTCTGGTTGGCTGCTTTTGTTACGCGATCTATATGCTGTAAAATGTTGAATGTGAAATGGTCGTCCCAATGAACTCCCGGTAATTTTGGGTTGGACATGGCTGTGCAAAACCTATAATAGGTCTACTGATCTGTAAAATAAAGTAAATAGGCCTATTCATCAATTCCAATAGACCAAGTAACTGGGTCAATCGAGATTACTGGGCATTAACTTGGTTATTGGTATGCCGGATTACTAACCTGATTACTAGCCGGATCACTAACCTGATTACTAACCACACTAGAATCAATGACTCGCACCACAAAAACCAGATGCGGTAGAAAATCAGAAAATGAGTATTAGTTTAGTATTAGTATCTCATTATAAGCAGACACCAAATAATAAGGAAAATCCAAAGCAAATGTTCAAAGTCAATGCTGTAGGACAAAAACTGGGAAAACGGTGAGAAATGCGTAATGTCACATTAGTCATAGCCACAAATAGTCATATAGTCATAGCGACAAATTTATTATATTAATATTCCGATTAATATAATATATAATATACAATATAATATAATCTATAGATACACATGTACATCTGCACTGGATCTGTATCAGTAGATCCTGCTAAACCTCCTTGCGGAGTAAAGGTGCAGATCTCGCATGTCTAAGCACCGATTTATAGCTGCCTAAGCAGGCTATTGCTTTAGGTCTCTTACGGTTCTTGGTATGAAGCTGTGATGAAAAATATTAGTATGATTTGTAGAGATAGATGTGGGTAGACCCTGGGTTTTAGATCTAGTGTTTACAGTACTGAGGACTGGGTTTGAACATGAAATTATGAAATCAGAAAAGACAGCACATAGGTTCAATGCAAAATTGTAAAAAAGCCCTGCGCGGGCTTGTCTTCTCCGCTCTTCGAGTGTCTGAATACCTAGTTTATTTCTGACACAGCTTATGCTATCAGTCCTCCCTTTCAAGTTGCATATGAACCGCATAGCCATGTTTTGAATGGGTTCAATTTGCAGTGACTGACTTTTTGTAGGAGTATCACATACCTGGCAACCATACTCTAGAATTGGTCTACAGATAGTAGTATAGGCCAAAAGTTTTGTTTTTCGAGGAGTTGTGTGTAATCTCCTTTTCAATAAACCAAGTATTTGAGACGCTTTGCTAACTTTGTTTGAAATTTATGTAGGTTAAATTTCAAGTCATTTTGGAGCACCACTCCTAAGTATGTATTTTTATTATTTAGTATTTAGTATTTATATTATATTTATTTATTATATTATAGTAATTAGTATTTTCTACCTTATCAATGGCAGAACCCTTTAGAATATATTCAAATGGTAAGGTTTCAAATTTTTTTATTGAAGGTCAGGAGTTTGGTCTTTTTTACATTGAATCTCATTTCCCACCTACTAGACCATTCCTCCAATTTATGTCTTTTTGGAAATTTTGAAACTCAGTTATGGTGTTTACTGCAGAGAAAATCAAGGTATCATCAGCAAAGAGGCTTACATTACATGATACATGGTTTGGTAAGTCATTTATGTATAGTAGAAATAACTTTGGACCAACAACAGACCCTGTGGTACTCCAGAGGTGACACTAATCTGTTCACTCATCTCTTCTTGTAGAACTACTTTTTGTTTTCTATTTGTTAGAAAATCTTTGATCCATGCTATAAGATATGGGCAAATACTAGCTGTCACTAGTTTTTCTATAAGCAAGCAGTGTGGAACAACATCAAAAGCTTTTCGGAAATCCAAGACTAATGCGTGAATTGTGTTCTTTTTGTCCAGTAGCTCAGCAATTTCTGTGTATGTAAGTACCAACTGGATCTCACATGACATTCCAGTTCTAAACCCATGTTGTCTTGTGGATAAAGCATCATCTAGTTTTCCATTTAATGCTCTTACTATGATATGTTCAGCGATTTTGCATGGAATGCTTGCCAATGATATTGGTCTGTAGTTGGAGACTTCATCTTTCTTTCCCGATTTACATATGGGAGTAATGTTTGAGTTTTTCCAGCTTTTAGGGACCATTCCTGAGTTAAAAGACTATGACTTTATGAGCGTCAAACAGTCGCCAAACAGTTTGCAGTTAATTTTTAATAGTTTAGCATTTATTTGGTCTGGATCAGCAGCTTTGCCGTTCTTAGGTTCAAATATAAGTCTTGCTATACCTTTACTATTTAGTACTAAGTCAAAGGGGAGTTGATAATTTACAAGGTCGTCAGCAAAATGTTTAAAAAAGTTGGTTACTAAAATATGAGACAGAAAATTTCTTTTGAAAAAATTAGTTTAGCCAAGCTTACCAAGTGCAACTCATTACGGGTATTGTCACGGGACTTACCTTTTTTGTCATCAGAAACCTACTGACTGTGTACACATATACGCATTTTCACACCTAAAAGTCATGTGTCACACATAAAATGTCCTAAAACAACATGCGTCACCCACAAACTACTCCTACCTTCCCCCCATTTTTTGGGTCACCTAACCCCCCTCACCCGAGGAAAGAAGAAAGAAGAAGCCAAGAAAGAAACACACTCAGCACTATGTGCCTGGATTGGCCACCTCCGTATATGCTAGCAGCTCTCTCTATCTCTACCACAGTAGTCTCCTGCCTCGGACTATAAGAGAACTCAAAGGAACAATCAACAGCAATGCTACCTCTACCAATGATACAACAACACAAGTCCTAGACTGAACTTGCACTGACACAAACTTCTTGCTTAACAATTAGCATAAATTCTGGATAATTGCTTAATACCCTGACTAACAATATTTACAAATGAGGCACACCACTTCCACCACTATGGTGGCCTAGTGTGAAGACATCATCGAGGTAAA
>JAOQGN010299743.1:0-15467 GCA_027564295.1 Himantozoum antarcticum
TAATTATACTGGGCGATAGTATATGGGCAGGGCATATTATTATCGTGAAATTCCTTTTACGACAGTCCATTTGGTGGGAATTGAACAACATGCTAGGCAATACCACAGCTCCTAAGCTATTTCAGAATAGTTGTCATTACCATCACAGCAATACAGCCTACCGATTATGCTCTGAACGCTGCATATTGAAGGGAGGTGCATGTACTCACCCCTAGTTTCCTCTTGCACCTACTCAGGCTTAGCAGCAAGTTATAATGCAGGTCTAAGAATGACTGTGCCTCACTGGCGTAGCTATCTTTGGGGAACTTCTTTAGAGCATAACTATACCTCATTCCTGCCTCCTTCACTCGAGATTTCTACAATACATTGATTTGAGAGGGTAATTTCTACAGCTCAGAGCTATGTCCAGGAACAAGCAGGGAGGGATGTGGGAGAGTCATCGTGTATCTGTCAAGCCAAGGGCATTTAAGATCAATCACGAATCACTAAACAATAATCACCAATGGACAATTCAGCACGTTTAATGTACCAGCGTTGAAAATTAGTGTTTACACATAGGCAACAATCAAACCAAATCTAACCAAATTCAATTTAAGGAAAATGTATCTTTGCCCCACAATAGCATGGATAAATACCATATTAACAGCAATTCCCCATCTTAAACAGCAAGGCCACACAATACACAGTCATTGATAACTTCTCCATCATACTCCTTGATGAGTAGACATACATATATTGCTAGTAACTCACCCTGTAGAGTGTATTTCCATCTTCCAGTAACTTGTTGAGCAGTAGCATCATGATGTCTGGTTTACCTGCAGCCATAGCCCAAGTACCGGGTGTTAGTTTGGCACCTCGGCGTAGGAAAGACCCCACAACAGAGGCATTCCTACATCCAATAGCTCTGTCTAAAGGGCGCATTCCATTGATGTCTATATGCTCTATCTGTGCTCCTTGATTGATCAGGTACTGTACCTACATGAGAGATACAGGAGACATCAGTAGACATAATGCATAGCTACAGTGTGATGACTCACTTTATAGTATTTGAACTAGCGATTTTTTATAAGGGATCAGCAAATTATTTGCTAGCTACATGCTACTAGTTAGTAGTTAGTCAGTTACTAGTTAGTTAGTTACTAGTTAGTTAGTTACTAGTTAGTTAGTTACTAGTTAGTTAGTTACTAGTTAGTTAGTGACTAGTTAGTTAGTTACTAGTTAAATTGATTAATATTTATTTATTATGATCTGATAAATAAATTTATCATATAATCTCCACAAAATAACAAACAAAATATTACTCTCAAGAGAGCGGAAGGACGGCCAGACAGACATTAAACATACATAATTATTAGACATAGACATTAGAGTATTATTATAGGGGTGAGCTTTCAATAGTACGGTTGTGTTGGAATCTAGGGGTGACCCACTAGCTATAAATTTACATGGACCTTAAATCAGTATGGGGACCTGAGCATGCACAGACAACTTTATATAGCAAAGCCCAGTATCTGCAGAATATTGCAGTCTCTTACTCTTACACTTCAGCTTGATATGACTACAAACACACCTGCCATTTTATCTTACCTTCTAAAACTACATTTTTTTCTTCTAATTATAGTTGTTGCGGTTACTATTGTTGCTATTATTATTGATTTTTCACAAAATGACACACACTACATCAGTGTTAAAATTAAAGTGTATTAAAGAAAATGTGGATTCCATTTTGTTCTAATAATAGTTCTGCCGTTTGATTATTATAGACTTAGAGCTAAAGGAATGAAGGTATATATGGGTGGAGTTATAATAATTACCAGGTCTGCGTCCCCATAGAAGCTGGCAAGGTCTAGCGGAGTCCTGGCAGTGCTGTCCTCATGGTCTAACACGGAGCCCTTATCTACTAGAGACTGTACTACATGCAGTCTTCCCTTGAGACAGGCCCAGCTCAGCGCTGTAAGTCCATCATTGTCTGACCGCTTGACCGACGCACCTTCAAATAATACCATCTTAGTCAGCATCTCATTATGTAGCAGTGACCTGTAGCCACCATGAGACGTATTGATTCTAATATTGTCACATGAGAATATTTATCTTTTCATATATATTTATTTAGTCTTCCAATTATAAATTAAAATAATCACTAAACGCAACATTATATTTCAAACTACTATTTCTACCTCTTGGCCACAGATCATCATCACTCTGAATATGGCCTATAGATAATAGGTAGAAATAGTAGTTTTATATAAAGGGTTGTTCTAGTAATATACTATATTATTTCTCATTTCTCTCAAAATAATATATAATTGCATCATATTTTAGGAGTTACCCGCTCACTGAAGTCAGAATCAGACAACACCAAAGAGCATAAATGAAAAAGTCTAATGAAAATTCGATGTGCATGAACAACAAAATGTTATTGTCAAAATGAGTACTTGGTGTTGCTCATGCACATCAAATGCTAATTTTATTTCATTTGATTTCATGTGACAGTAACTTTCTATCAGCAATATAAGATAAGTACAACATATAGACTAGTAGACTCAGCAGACTAGTAGACTCACCGTTAGTAAGTAGCATCTCTACTAGTCCCACATGACCTTCTGCTGCTGCTATCATTAGAGCGGATCTACCATGAGTGTCGGCGCTCTCAATCTCCGCCCCCTCTCTCAGCAGGATCACAGCTATATCCCAGTAGCCAGCCCTCACAGCACATAGTATAGGTGTGTAACCACTACCATTAGCGTGGGAGAGCATAGCACCCCTAGATAGCAACAATTGCACCACTGTCTTCCTACCCCGAGAGCATGCCGAGGTGAGCGCTACAACAATAACAAAGTCAGTTAGTCAACATAGCTCCAAGCAACATGACAACAACTATTAGCCAAGGATTCAATCGACAGCTGGGTCCTAAAATCCGCAATGAGTTAGAGTGTGAGAGTAAAAAACCCAATGTGCATTGCATGATATAGTCTCATGCGAATAACTTTAGGACATTTCTGCCGAGACCATGATGAGGAGAAATGTTCTACAGGATAAAATCCTCCTGGTTCCTAATAGACTCAGCTCCGTGTGTTTGCAGTGAAATAATGAGATGACTGCGAGACCACACGGGCCACCTGATATCATATATAGCATACAGACGGGCCACCTGATAACATACATAGCTTACAATCATAAAGAGATCAAATAAAGCTAAAAAATCGCATTTATTTTAATTTACCACAGAGGTGGGGTGTAACTAATCATAACCCCAGTCCTAACACAGCGCAGCTCTAATGGTGCAAATCAAACACCTGATTTTCATTTACTGTCTAAACAATCCACCCTCTGGTATATTTACAATTAATTATTTGATGTATATAATAATTATTGTCAAGTTGTCTATCCTTGGTGTAGTGAAATCAGGAGCAAGTAACACCCAAACAGGAATACCTATAACACGGCTTCTTTGAAGCAGCAAAGCCCACCCAAGCAGCACTGACCTGTTTCACCTGTCAGCTGGTCCTGAGTGTCCATATGACATGTGACACTCTCCTGCAGTTTCTCTAGTAAGAACATGGCTATATCTACATAGCCTTCGCCTGCACACAGCACAAAGGCAGTCTGGAGCGCGGAGTCCGAGTCCGTGGTGCTGTTAACGGGCCAGGCACAGTTGGATAAGTACTTGACGACCTCCAAGTGACTGCCCAGCACGGCATGGCACAGAGCAGAGTGTCCATTACTGTCTGTCTGCCAAACCTAAACATAACATACACATGATGTAATGAACCATCACACAATTATATATATAAATCTTAGATACAACAAAGCAAGCGATATGGTACCACCTGAAGGGAATTACCATCTCAGGCGTACTAATCCACGCGGTGTCTGCCTGGTTGTTCAATTGCAAACAGTTGCTCAACTGTAATTTGGTGAATACGCTGAGGAATCTTTTGGCTAATTAGAAGTCGGTCAAAAATGAGATTTATAGACGCACGTGTTCCATTCCCACACTACGGTACACATGCACTCTGTAAGTATACACACCTGTGCTCCGTTGTCACCTAGGAGCTTGACTAGATTGAGGTGACCTTTAGCTGCAGCATGAGATAATGCTGTCATGTTGCTGCTAGTCTGCGAGTGAATGTCTGCACCATATTGTAGCAGCATTGCAGCCATGTCTAGAAATCCCAGCCTACAGCACATGGTTAGCAGACTAGCTTGGTCTTGGTATGCAGTCAATGTGTTCACATCTGCACCAGCCAGCAATATCAACTGGCTTACCTACAGCACAAGATACAGGACTATCAGTTGATGGCATCAGGATATAAAACCCTAACATGCCAGAGAGGATGTAGACTTATACATGCCAGAGAGGATGTAGACTTATACACTTACATGTACATGTATAATGTGTATCATGTAATTATGTAACATAATGTGAGTAGTAGCGGAGTTACTGTCTCTTGTAACTGAGAGAATACAACTTCTATTGAAATAATTATATAATTATTATTCATGTAATTACATGTACATATAATAATATAATATAACAGGAATGGATTCATTGGTTTTGTGTTACATGCTATTTCATGATAACATGGTAACCATGGTAACATCCGACATATCCAAAGCTAACAAATATAAACGAGTAGGGTAGGTGTGTAGATGAACGCGCAATTATACTTTGTATCTACATTTTTTTCGTGTTAAAATTATCCCTTACCGGTACGTTATAATAATTATACTCTGAATATAACAAATATATTTAAAAACACCTTTTGTGTCCCATTTAACTTGAAAAAAGTGATTCAGTGCATCTCAGTTGGGTATAAGAATGCTGGCTAGTTTGTTATCTGAGTTTACAAAACGCATATGATATGTAATATAAAATATAATAAAATATAATACATGTATAGCAATAGGCGCATTCGTAACTTAGTTCGCCGAACGTAAAAATAATATTTTTATTATTTTTTATATCTAATATAAAAAAATGATAAAAATATTATTTTTACGCTCGGTGAACTAGGTCGCGAATGCACCTAATATGTGATATATAATAATATATTGTCACCTTGATGTTGGGAGAGAAGAGATTACGTTGGGAGGTGAGAGCTTCAGAGAGGAGATGACTAGACAGGCACGTCCAGTAGGACTGTAGGTCAGCAGGGTTAGGTGTAGAGTCATCTATACCCAGTCCCTTGTACACGTGTGCCTTGAGTATGTGGTGCCCCAGTTCTAGAACCTTCTCGGCTGTCAGTGGATACTCTGCTCTGGTGAGACTGAGGGCTATCAGGGAACTGCCCGACCTACAAATATACAAACAGTGAGGTTTACCAGGGAACTGCCCGACCTACAAGACAGTGTCAAGTGTTGTAAGACATTTATATATCTGACAGCCGATGGCTGAACTACTACGTAGCCAATGAGAGAAACGTGCACATTCCTATCTTCATACAACAACATGGACATAATAGACGCACCACAATTATGCAACCCAAATATGGCTTACAATGTGTTTACTTATAATTTATATTCTAACTTCTAACCACCATTTTTGAAATTGGTGTATATAGCAAATCTGAGTGAACTGTTCCTTTAAAATCCTTAGGAATGTATTTTATATTATTATTATTATTATTATTATTATTATTGCCATCATGTTACCTAGAAGGATCAATGTGGTTCTTATAGCGCCATTCTCAGCAACTCCCGTTTCTTACGGAAGAGACATTTCAGACTTTGTTTGCTCATAAAATCCATATCAAATATTTCTTTGACTCAAACTTTTCAGAAAAGACAGACATCATCTGTGTGATGTCTGTCCTCTGTATTAATTCACACCAATATTGTTCATGGAACTCGTCCGAGAGGATTAAAGTCGCCTTACGAAGGGGACTGAAATGTGACATGACTTTGTCTCATGTCTGTAATTATTGACATATCTTGACGCCCTGAAGGAGCTGCTCAAAGAAACTTTTGGTCTTGTGAGCCCAGGAGTTTATCTAAACAATGAGATCAACCACAATGTGCTACATCAATTATTACCAGAGATACAGTCATGTGAACATGAGCACCAACCTTACGGAAGGGACATGAAGGAAGGGACGGATTTGTGAAGTTGGAAACAAAGTATGCTTTGGTTGATTTCAGCCAGCTCTGATTTTAGTATAAAAACAATACATTGTGTCTTTCCACACACTTTCATTTGAAGATCCGCAGCTTACGGAAGGGACATTGCGGAAGGGACAGATTTTTCCCATTTGGCCATGAATCTGACTTGTAGTCAATGTAGTCCGCTATGGCTGTGTCATTGGCTATGAGAAAACATTAACAATAGATTAGAAAATTGTGATGATTTTATTAACTTGTAAAAGGAAAGACGGGTAAATATAAATGCTGATTCACCCATTCGATCCTAGAACTTTGGAAAAATTTTGCCGCTGACTTTTTTCCCATTTCATAACCTAACTGATATCACGATTTTAGGTGGGTTTAAACTGATTCAAATTACTTTCACCTGAAAGTCCGTAAGATTTCTTGAAAATGATAAATGACAACATGGCCTTCAGCAACATGGCCATCATTACTCTTGGGACATTCGGAGACTTTTAGCAAGTTTTTAAATTATTTTTTTCCCCTACAATTATCTACATCGTGCTTTGTACACAAAACTTGAAACTGTATATTGGTACAAGGTGGCAGTAACTTTTCGATGTCAAAACCTTTCGAATGACAAATAGGGTAGCACCACAACTAGCACGGGTAGATGAACTTTGAAAAAATACCATAGCGAGGCGCAATTCAGTATAGCCCTTATGTCTCACTGGAAAATATTTAAAAGAAAACAATTTAAAAAATAATTATTTTAGAAAAACAATTGTCCCTTCCGTAAGCTCAGAATGGTGCTTTTCCTCTTTCAAGGGTGTCCCCAGCCGAAATCAATCCATTTTTTTTTTAAATTTCTTTTTCATCTATGAGCTACAATATCTTGTCTGTAATTCCACACGAAAGTCAATTGCACTGCGGCTAAAAAGCATTTCAACTTCCATGTTCATGTTTGCTGAGAATGGCCCTATATACATGACTAGTGTTTGTTTGTGTTTGTTTATTATTTATATTGAATCTATATAAATTAATTTTTCATTTTAAAATTTTTAATTTACAACAATAATTATAATTATATTGTAAGAATCTGAATATATAATCATTTTCTGACTGCCCTCTTTCTTGATTGGAGAAACAAAACATCAAATGATATGCATCATAAATAATGTCAAATGATTTAGGGAACTACACCTACACTCTTGTTGTCTTGAAAGCACATAAAATCATTACATCTTGAACTAAAATAAAACACACAACTTTTGCAATTTCAGCTTATTGAATGTATTGTGGCCTTTGGTCCAACAATATAGTAGAGTGTGAATAGCACATTCAGAGATCCAATGCAATCAGTTGAAATGAAGCTAAACTTTCCATGATCACAGTCTAATTTGTGAAGGGCTATGCTGCCAAAGTTTAGTAGTTTGGTAGTTTAGTTCCGCAAAAACAATTGCCAACATTTGTTAGTGACTATTAGTTTTTTTCATATCTATGGAATCCTAACAAAAATAAATTTTAGAGATATGCTACAAATTTCAAAACATAATATGAAGTATAAATACAAAAACTAAGTAATTGTTAGTTCTTCCAGATTATGGCTATACAAAGTGTATAGAGTCGGTCTTGCGCAAATTGCGCCGGTGGCAACTAGCCTGGGTATGAGTGTAACAAGAATGCCAGGAGGAGCACAACATATTTAAAAAAATTACTCTTCATCATGCTTTTGCTAAATGAAAATCCGCAGTTTTCATTCGGTGGCGTGCCACCAAGTCCAACTGGTCTCACCAAATGGATGCAGGTTTAGTAAGACCTGCATCAATCAATCAAATCACCAACTTCATTTTGGACAACTGTGGCAATTTGTTGGGAAACATGTAAAATTGGTTTGGGTCTGTTTTAGGTGCATTTGGTTATTGCTATGCAATGTAACACAGTCAGCAAATGAGGGTTAGAAGCTTGCTGAAGGAAGGCTTTGCTGCCAAAATGCCACAGCTGGGACTCAAACCTGCAACCCTTGGATTACAAGTTCAAGCTGCTACCAATTGAGTCTGGCAGTATGCTTCTGGTACACCTACCCACTGGTACACCTACCCACTGGTACACCTACCCACGGGTACACCTACCCACTGGTTCACATACCCACTGGTACACCTACCCACTGGTACACCTACCCTCTGGTACACCTACCGACTGGTCTAATCTATCACATTATCTGAGTTAGCTCATATTCCCTTCAGCTCGCGCACACATACTGAGGCTAAGATCAAAGGCATTACACTCTTATCTGCTATACCTGGAATCTGCCAGGAACTTTGTACTCTGTCCTTCCTCTCGCCTGAACAGCCATTCCCTGAACGATGGATGGAAGAAGACAAATCTGCCGTCTCTACGCTCTAGTAGCAGGTTGGTGATGGTCTCTAGCCTCTGTATGAAGTCCTCCCATGACAGGAAGTTATTTGTGTAGGCAGAGTTTACAGACTGATACATCTCAGTTAGTGTGAGAGGTGAGAGAGAGGCTAGACACACACTCAGTATAGGCTGGATCCTCTCAAACGACTTCAAACTATAATATATATATATATATATTAATATTCAAAACCATAATAACATTATTTTGCCAAAATTTCTGTAATTACTAAGTAAGGTGGTAAGCCTACAAATTATAGATAATGGTAATATGCCAGTTTAAAGACAAAATAATTTTAAAATGGTGAAAAGGTAGTTTATTAGCCAACTATTAAATATTATTATTATGCTAAAAATAATATCAACAGGTGAAGTGCTTTCATTTATAAAATCTTTATACATAAGATGCTTTTCTTTAAGATTTTACAAGATCTTTAATTTTTGATAACCACTTTCATGTAGATCATTTTCGAAATTATTTTTAATTTGTGATATTTTACTTCTAGTAATGATGATTTAAATGTTTTTTAGATTATTGTCCCCTGCCTTAGTTTACATTATACAGGATGCACTCTTCTTAATAATTGATTTCTCTCTTGCAGAGACAAAATATACTACAATACAATCACTAACTTCAGTGTAAATCATGACCTACACATATTATACATTGATATCCTGTGTAGTGGGAATTATCCTCTCGTGTCCATACAGAGATAAAAGAAGACAACTCCAAATATAGAGATATACCGCCCGCCACATGTACATGAGCAAGCAGTCAGGTCATACTTGGGGCAGACAAGTATTGCCAAGACATTGTCCAAGTCTTGCCAAGCCACTGATAAGTGTTTTGAACACTTGAAATATATTTGCCTCCTACCTGGGGAACTTCAGATTAAAATTGAGTCGTAGAACTTCGTGTAGATTCACCGGGAGTATCTTAAAGTTGGCAGTTTTGAGCACAAGGTATCCAGACTCTATTAGATCCAGTATGAGTTTACAATATAGCAGATTGCCTTTACTCTGTCTAACCAGGTGCTGATAAAATTGTCTCTGTAAGTTAGGGTCTGGTGCATTACACCCCATACATATATTACTTTTGATTTCATTGCTAACATGAGCTCTGTAAGTGATGTACTCTAGAATGTCTTTATCATGTTTGTTGATCTCAGTGGACTGAGTGTTGTGGTTTCTGTTGCTGTCTGCTTTAGGTCTGCTAGTACTAGAAGGTTCCTGGCACAGTACTAGTTGAGTGAGTGGTAGTTGTTGCAGTAGCTCCACGTGACTAGTGTTTACAGTGATTACAAACTTGACCCAGTTAGGTGTGTATGGTAGTATCTTACTAATGAAGGCAGCAATACTGTCACCATGATCTGCCTTGTGGTATTGGGCATCGTTGAGCGAGTCCACTAGTATTAGCATATCTTGAGTGTCAATTTTAGCTCTCTGTCTTAGAGTTTGCAGGGGTTCTAGAATGGCTTTTATAAATGTGTTTATGGGGCGCTGTATGCACTCTCTCATACTGAGCAATGACTGGAGCTGAGGCTGAGACTGTACCAGTTCCTACAAGTATGACAATATCAATATCATCATAGAGCTGAGCAATTGAAGTTAGCATCTCCAGCCCTAAATAGCTCTCCATATCTCTACAGATAATAAGCCAAATTCAATAAATTTTGGAACAGTAGAACAGTCTTTTTTCGTCTAGCAAATCAAAAGCATCACTAATTTTTCTTGAAATTTAAGTTTAGTATTGGCCACAACAACTTTTACAGCGATACTACATCATCAACATATATTCCAGGTCTTCATTATCGAGCATCACTAAAATGTTCTCCAATAAGAGTTGTGAGAGTGAACAGTGGAACTGTGGGTTACATCTATTGCATACATATTAATTGTATACTGGCCTATTAGCTGTTGTTAGCCATCTATCACTAACATTACATGTAAATACCAAAATCATTGTCCGGCTGGAGCCTTTTGAGCAGCTCAGCCCCCTGTAAGCTGCTAGTATCTGGGTATCTGGGAGAATGATAGACTTAGTACTTGGTAAGTATATGGGCTACAAGATAGAGACATATCTTGCAAGGTGCTAGTATCGATGTCTGAAAGAGTAACATACCTTGTAAGGTGCTAATATCGGTGTCTGGAAGAGTTGAGCAGCTATTGAGTGTACAAAGTCGGGCACTAGACAAGTATTTATAATACTCAGGTCACAGAAGTGATATGCTATAACTTGGCTGGCGAGACGTTTGAGACTGTCGTACATGGTGTGTAGGGCTGGGTGGGAACTAGTAGAACTAGTGAACTCTGTGTGGCTGGAGGTCATATCACCGCTGGAAGATATAGTGCCTACAGACACAGTATACAGAAGGAGTAGTTTATATAGGAGGGAGGGTTTATACAGACATTACAGAGGGGCAATGTCAATGTCAGACTCACTATACCTGCATTGCTTATGATGCCTCCACTTCTGTTAGAGGTTTATTGAACATCACAATCACAAAATACAATGTTGCTGTTATTGTCACTTAGCTGTTTAAAAGGATTCTCCATCAGCCAGGTAGCCAGTGCTTGTGTTTAAATGGGCCGAGTTTGGTAGAAGCAATTCCCAGACATATTATTAGATGATAATTTGCTAAAAACCAGTATAGGGAACTAACAACTGTTGGAGGCTACATGTTGGCTCCGATAAGCAGAAAAACGGTTACACCGTGTTTCAAACAAAGCCTTGTATACCATTCCACAACGCTTCCAACAGACAAGAGTATCGTAGACATCGTAGACATAAAATATTTAACCAACAGTAAGGCAAAGTAGTATATAGCACTATTGTGCACTTTAGTTCTAGCTTTGACAAGCACAGTAAGTAGTATTTTAAGGAAAATTGGTTGAGGTGGCATGTTTCCTCGTATTGGGGATTTGGGTGGTATTGTCCACTGTCTACTGACCAATGTCCACCTGGCAGACTGGAATCCTACGGACTACTCACCAACAGGACTGTTACTGTATGAGGAACAGTTAGAGCCAGCTCTATATCCCATCTTCATGTTATCCAGTGATTTACTGAGCGTTAGCAACAGGTCTACAATAGGTATACGATTTATTGTACTATTATGTATATTGTATTATCTATAATTAACTTTTACCTGCGTCTACATGTAATGCCGGTATCATTATTACAGTATGCTTTGTCATAGTTTAGAGTTATAATTGATGTGATCATGTTACATAACAATAACTAAATTATGGCATGCATCTTATATACATGTATTATATAAGCAACTGTCTAAAAAGTAAAAAAATTGAAATCTGCATGGGAAGCTAAACAAAGATTGACAGTCAGAATTTAACCATCTACTGTCGCTACATAAAATAGCAGCCCGACTGTTTATGAACAGCTTGTCTCTAGCTTTACCTGCATTGCTTATGATGCCTCCACTTCCGTCCCCATGGCAACTGTGCTCCATCAGCTGTTCAAGTATGGCAGTTTTGCCACATCCTGAGGGACCTACGATAGCCACCCCTCTCACACTGTCCGAGGGCTTACATAGCTCCAGTTCTAAAGACTTGAAGAACCAATCCCTGCCCACAAACACGGGGCATTCCTCCTGGTGTACAATTTCAAACTGCAAGGATCTCAGTGTAAACGGATGAGGGGACAGGGGAGCGAGTTTCACTAAAACATGAAATGTAAATGTTACAATACAAAGAAGAAAAGTCTATATGCAAAATATAATATTCAGAAGTTATTCAGGAGAAGCAACTCAAGAGATTGCACAACTGTTAGCCACAGTGTGTCGGTATTTTCTTAAAATTGTATAATAAACCAAACAAACTATGAGCTAAAAGAATATTTTTCTATATTTTCACAAAGATAAAATGAAAATTGGATTGAAACAAAACATGAGACAAACATATGGCGTGACGAAACGCAATCCAAGTTACGCATTACCAAAGATACTGATTACTCAGAGTCACAAAGACATGCTGACACAACATTAAGCACCGGGATACCAACAACGGCAGGATCTAGAGCAAGGGTAATGCAATAGAACTAACGACAATTCAGCGTAAAGGTCTGGCGACATGGCACATCTAAGTTGCTGGCGACACTAGTTGCAACTTTGCGATACACAGTAACATTAGCGATCAGCCAATGATAATTTGATGTGAGAGTCAACGTCTAACGTTCGAAAAAACAGACTAAAAATTGTTGACTCCCACATCAAATTCTCATTGGCTGATCGCTATAACGTTAACATTGTCACTAACATCAACTACAACTTTAATTTGTCATGTGTCCAGGTGTCCATGTGTCCAGGCCATAAACAAGCAAATAAATAAAGTCATTCATTACTTTGGTGCTAGACAATACTAACATGCTACAACAGCAACCACAAGGGGCAGAAACAAGTAACAACAACAAACACAAGGCGAAATGAGAGAAGAAACAAGGAGAAATGAGTAGGATCACAGCAGGGATGCACAATGTCCAGGCATAGAGTCTCACTAGTCCAACTGCTAGCCAGTAAGCAATAAGTGGGTAATTCCCATAAATTCCAGAGTATGACTAATCATTACACAGTTTGCAGAGGGTGGTGACAACTCCAATATATCATGAAACTTCAGTATAATTATTATATAAAAAAAGGTTCAAACTACCATGTTTGTACTTTATCTTAAATATACCAACACAATGTAAGTTACAGCTAAACGGGGCACAACACAACATAGCTAAACGGGGCACAACAAAACATAGATAAACAGGGTACACTACAAATATAACGAAACGGGGGAAACACAAATACTTGGGGGTCACAGCTCCAACATGCGTAAAAAATACCTGTAGCACCCCGGCCAGTTAAACTGGTTAATGAGGCTCGACTACGGGACGGTCTTATACCGTCCCGCCTACCGTAAGCTCTCACTAACATTTGTTGTGAAGAATATCTGCCTCCTATAATTATAGTAATCAGTGAGTTTTAAAAGCACAATTAGATACTCAATGGGTAGACGCATTACACGCCAGTACGGCTCTGTAAATGTCATGAATAAATGTGGCTCACACATTTCACCTAGCAAAAGTCGTGTTTAATACCTACCTTAAAAGTTGTCAATTAAGTGATGAAGTATGATTTATACAAAAGGTAGAAATGTTCAATAAAAAACTACAAAAACTACATTTGCAATGTATTTGAAGTATGGCCAGCCTCAGCAGTAAATACATGTAGAGTGATATGCATAATAGTGAGTGTGTAGGTTTATACTTTGAAGCTTATTTCCAAAACATTTTTTTTTACGAAAATGAGCTTTTTATGAGAGGCATTTCCAGATTGTATACTTTAAGATCAAAGCAGTTTTGACGTACTGTTTTCGTAAGACAATTACATCGACGACACAGTGAGTTACATTTGTTTTGTTATTAAAAATATCATAACCCTTCAAGTTCAAGTCATATTCTTTATTCGCAGCCTTTTGAATTTTACGTCAGATTCCAATTTCAAACAATTTCTGATGCAATTGGCAGACTACCACTTTGATCTAAATTCGTGTTGCTGATGGTGGAATGGTAGCTGATACCTTTGCTGTCGTATAGTTTATGTGAGGAGGATCTCCCAGAACTCCTGGCCCCAGATTTGAGTGAGCATCTATCAAAGGAGAGGTTTAACTCATCCAGCTGCCCAGGCTGAGTGGCTGCAACAGATAATGTCACTCTTATAGCAATGTACAACGGAATATTTATCAAAGCGAACTTATTTTCCACAATGTAATCTATTTTGATAACGCAACAATGAAAAGTGTCACAATTTGGCACATCTAATGGATACCAGATGCTATGGAAACTGTAATGAGGAAGTTATTAGCAATCAACAATACATATACATATAATATTCATCTAATAGAGTATAGATTTGACAGTAATATATTTGCCGTAATACGGGACAATAAGGTTGGCTGATATAACTAAAGTCTAGTAGTTCCGGCTGATACACTGATATGGGCAGTTGATGCAGTAAAACTCTCACCCATCCGAACCATAACCACACTACATCCTTATTCCTCACTCTCACCCACCGAACCATAACCACACTACATCCTCACTCCCACACCACCCTCATAAGGATCACTTGCATATAGTTGAAAACAAATTATCATACAGTTAGGAAGTCCATACTCCTCTGTCACTACCTTCACTTTGTTATGCATAGTTTGTGAATTCAGCACTTTGGCAAAAATATACCAGCAATTGCTATGTGGGTTTAATTATTAATTCAACAGTATTAATTTTAAATTAAAACCGAATACAGGAAACTTCAGAAGTTTGGTAGCGGCATAGCTGTAATGGAAGCAGGTCAAACAGTTTATAATGCTAGATCAGTTCACAAGCTGCTGCATTGTTTTAATTGTTTTAATTGAATCAAGTTACAATACAATGTATATAATGTGGCATAACAACTAACAAAACTGACTTGTGTACTTAAATACAATATATACAGACTGCAATATGTGTTTGTCCATTCAAATTCCTCGAATACTTCTTACCAATGACTTTTCTTTAAACAAAATTTAATTATTGTTTGACAAAAGTCGAAATGTGCGCATAAATAAATTTAATAACCGATAAACAAAGCAAGGAATTCAAACTTTATTAAATGAATTACCGCAAACAAAGGGACATTAAGCAATGTGTGCTTATGAAAGAGCGTGGTGTTAGCATAGGAGAGTGCTTTCCTACAGCCTGTCTGCCTTCTGAGAATGTGCTCACATATAAATATGTTATTAAAACTATGCCAGGCGTGTATAATAAATATATTCGCCATGCTGACTGTATTCTGACTAGAATTCATCTTGAATGGCAGCAACCCTATCAATTATAGCTATCCATTGTAAATGTGCCACATATCTGAATGTGCGGTGTATATCACATCTTCCAGATTCTACTATTGGAGGGCGGGTGAGGAGGG
>JAOQGN010299853.1:0-15465 GCA_027564295.1 Himantozoum antarcticum
AACCAGTCCTTAGTTGTGAATAAGTGAAAATACTGTTATCTTTCTTCACAAAACCCTTGTTTGTACCTGATATGGACCGCTTTGTTCTCAAGACGCTAAGAAATTGTTCCTTTGTAGGTACATTTATTTTCTTGTTTATACCTTTGGTACTAAATTTGTGAGAGTCTTCTGACCAACAATAGTAGGTCTTTGAATTCAATGCCACGATACCTTTGCCAACAAATTCATCCTTGAATAATCCCGGAGTACGCTTATCATAGCTGTACTGTTTCTGACAACACTCTCTCATCTGCCATTCCTTGCCACCTAGTTGAGTCTCAACAAACTGGTGTTGGTGTACAGAGCAGTACTGTTTTGGAAACCAATCTCCATATTGGTCATAGAACTGCTTCCTGAGTTCTGGTTTGATAACGGAAGTCATACATCCACTCAGCGCCATATATGCTGAATCAGTATCCATCGCTATGTATTGAAAATCTTTCCTGTCTACAAATCTATCAATACACTCGTAATAAAATTGCAACATTCTGAGCTTAGCATACTGAAGTACTGCAAATCCGAGGATAACTGGTGTGTCTAGAACAACTCTTTGCTTCTCAAGTGTTAACTCGTAAAACCCATCACACAATTCTTCTAAAGAAATGAATTCATGAGCTTTAATTTTACAGGATGCTTTATGATCACTTTCTGTAAAGGTAATCTGTTTATGCCTTTCTTTGTTTGTAATAAAACGACCATAACAAGAATTACCTATAAGTTTTGAGGTATCTGCCAATATCGCTTTGTTTGGATCTAGATCACCAGCTCTCCTCGCGTTGCTCACAGAATTTCCAAATGATTCAAAACATTTCACCGGTTTGAACTGGACTATCTGATAAACCTTAGTAATTTTCAAACCTTGGTTTAAATACCAGTTAGCTAAAGAGGTAAGCAACAACATCTTCTCACCATACATACTTCCTATAAGCATCCTTTGCCCATTTTTTAGGTGACCACTATGCTCTGCAAACTCTTTCATATGTCCGCTCAAACAGTCTCTAGTAACAGTGATGTTTTTAAATAATGGTTGCATTTCAGAGAATTTTTCATGCAAGTTTTGTGGAACTGATATGTCACATTCTATAAGACCGAAGAATCTATCATCACGCATAGCTTGCACAATTTCACTTTCCGTCATTGGAACATTTTCGGTCATAGTTCTAAATTCCAACCGAGAAACAAAATTCACTACATCCGGATCTGATTTTAATAAGTCTCGCCAATGACACTCGCGCATCACCACTAAATCGTAACCCAAAGCCTTAACGTAATCCTCTTTACTCCTAGTGTCATCGCGTAATTGTTGCATACCAACACCATTCAAAGGATTAACTTCAATCCCCTTAGTTAATACACAATCGTGACCATGAAATATACACCCGTGAAACTGATAGACTATGTTTGAATCTTCACAATAACCATCAACTGGCAAAGAGTGCTGACCCACTCTCTTTTCTCCACCATTATACATGTGTTGAATTTTATTGCCAGTAGAGTGAGCGATAAACTCTAAGTAACACCAAGCCATTCGGCTGTACTTTTCAGTGAATTCGGGTCTAAAATTATTTTCCACACGTCTACGAATAGGACTCCCTGTAGGTAATTGTTGCATCATACTCCATAGATACAGAGCATTTGCATCGTAACCCACTACTCGATTGCATGTTTGAGAATCGTTACCAAAATTGTTCTCTCTAATTTTAGTTTTACCTTGCTCATGGTATCTATGGAAAATTATAGATGGACCCCCTACGATGTTGGCTTTAACTACCTTGTATAAGTCTGCATTGTTTTTTGATAGCAAAGGTATATCGAAATCATTGGAATCTGTTGCAGCAAATTTCCAACGCACAGCCAACCCTGGTAAAGATATCGCGTCTTTCAGCATATCAATTTTCCTCAATTTGTAAATTTCTGACTGTTTTTCCAATGCCTCAAGAAATGGTTCAACATCCAAAAATGAATACCACTGCAAAAAATCTGTCATCGTGCTCATATTTTCTTTCCTCCAAATTTCCTGACAATACCAATACTCCTCAACGGTTATGTTAGAATTTTTCAGGTTGCTGTAAAAAGCGGCGTGTGGTGGCAAATTACTTTCCTTCAATTTTTCTAAGCTATCGATATACTCATAAGGGAAAAATCCCTTCTGTTGTTGACACCCGAAAGCTTTCAAATATTTGTCATAGGAGTGTCCGGGAGCAATAAAATTGGTCACATCTACAAACTTGAATTCATCAGTTTGAATACACTGCAGTTTGTTCTCCCTCTTAACGGTAAATGTAATCTTTCCCATTTGATTCAAGTACTTTATAAGAGGACCTTTCATTACATTCAGATCATAGGCTTGGCTATTGTACCCGACAACAGGAATAACTCGCAAGTAGGATAGAAATCTCTTCTTTGTTTTATCAGGTGCATTTGCACCATAAACTTTAGGGTGAGAAAATTTCTCATCAACAAACAATTGCTCAATTTCTTCGCGTTGTGTAACAAACTCATCTAAATCGTCAATAACATCACGATACTCATCAATCAAAATATCATAGCTAGCCAAACTGATCTCGCTGATGTAATTCACAAAATCTACAATAACCTTGATCTCGTCTCCATCACTAATGAAACAGCGTGGTGATGTATAGTTAGGCACATTAGAGCATATACTGATGCTCATTAGTATATGTTTTGCGGTGAATGACATTTTGTCAGTGTTGGGTAATAAACCGTCCTTTGACATGAATGTTTCTATGTCATAGGTGATGCGGTATGGGAAGTAACGCCTATGAGATTCAACGTAGATGTCAGCATTATTTTCTAGTACATCAAATATGGTATCACTAGGCTGATAACATTTCCTAGGGAAAATCAGTCGCTTTTCATTAGAACCACAAATGTGTCTTTTAAGACTACTCAATCGATTATACGACAAATCGCAGTGAACACAATCATACGCTTTGGCGTATACATCTAGACGCTTTATCAAGCTGAAATGTCGGTTATAAACATTGAGATGTAACTTCATAGAATATCTAGACTTAGAACTCCACACAACATTGCTAGAGCCTTGCGGTGTCAACTCAAATACTGTGATGGCTACTTTAAATAACTTTTCAAGTGTAACCAAATGTTTGTATGTAACACCTCTGAATTGCCTGAAACTACCAGCAAACCCAGATTTTCGTTTGTATTCACCAAAAAGCAATCTAGCATGACGTTCATTTGCAGAGCGACAAAAGCATTTCGTCTTACATTTGCAACGTAATTTCACTGACAAACAACGGAAAAAGCATAGATTGTCTTGATAATAATCACCAAGGCGTGAATTTCTATTCAGCGTTAGCAATGACTGATGTTTAGTGATGTAATCTGGTAAAATAGTCGGCTTACCAATTTTACCCATACCTATAATCTTCCAGAAGTAAAAGGTTACATTTGTAACCATCTCTATTTTCCAAGCACTAGAAGGACGTTGCAATTGTACCCATTCAAGTATGTCAATGTTCACCACCTTACTTATAAACTCTAGGAGATCTTGTTCTGACTTGATAAGTGATGGTCGCTCAAAGAGACGATTATTATTATCGGATGAATGAAAGTACCTATACTCGCCAGTCGTTTTATGTTTTAGTATAAAACCAGGACTACAGTTTGCCTTTACTCGCGTTGTATGTTTTGTTCGCCATATATTCACCAATTCATCCCTGATATCTTGTGTTTGATTATGAATCTGGAAATTGAAAATATCCAAGATTCTTTGACATTTAAAGTACGTCCCTATGGATTTTCTATACTTCAGTAATAACTCACTCACACTACTTTCTAGGTTTATATTTGAACTTTCTGGTATTACAATTACCGGTGTAGCTGCTACTTTTTCAATGGAATCACCACTAGCAGTAACATTAGTAGGTGAATCTACATTTGAGTATTGTGTGTGTATATCCTCATCTACCAAAATATCAATGTCGTGTATTTTAATGTGACGCGTAAGGTTGTCTTTTCTAGCAAAAGCTTTCCCGCATTTGATGCAAGCATAGCGGGCGAGAATGTTTGATTCTTCGGTCTCATTATTTTTAAAACTGTGACTTTTGAAATGTCTTGTTAAATGATCTTTTCTCCGAAATGTCTTACCACATTCACTGCATGAGTACTGTTGGTCAGAATTTTTATGAACCACCTCTAAATGTCTTTTTAGAGACGAATTACTTGAAAAAATACTTAAACATTCAGGGCATTTTGATTGGATAGCTTTTTCAGTGGAAGTCATGCTTAGTGATTAGAATAACATTGTTGCTTACCTTTACAAAAGTTCAGATCATTGAATACAAAATGGTAGTGCCATTGTAACGTTTGTCTAAGTGTTAATGGGAGGAATGAGATGTCTTCTAGTTGCGCATAATGTGAAATATCGTCTGCTTCATGTGTTTATATGGACTCAGTATTCCTTGCTCATAGCGCTATAAAACAGAGACAAAAATTTAACATTTGCATTACACAAACTATCACAATAAAACAATTATATTGTAAGATTAATATTGAATTACCAATACATCGATAATACAGAAACAATATAATTTTATATAATATACCTGTTTGTAGGTTCCGTGCTAATAATTATACTCCAATTTAGTCCTGATGTCGCTTCACTCTATTTGCTATTGTGGTTTCTAAAACAAAAAAAATAGTTAAGAGTGATGAATGATCTAAATTAAGAGTGAATATTTTATTTCAGTCAATAATTACTGATCATGTATGTGAAGCTATCAGAGTTCTAGTAATTTATTGGTTCTTATACTCATCAAACTTCTGTAAGATTTATGCAAGGAGTCCGTTTGCACCAGATATCTATCTATCAACAAATGAGGCGAAATTAAAAAATAAACAATATTTACCATTGTTTAAGATGTAACTTCTAAACTTGCTGTGGGTCGGTTTCAGTCAATATCTCATACCACCTAAATAAAAAACAATAGAACATTAATATAATAGAACCAAAGCAACAAATGTAATCAATGCAGAACTAGATTTGGAACCTTATAAATATTTTACAAAATCACAAAATAATACACTTATAACATGAGAATGTAACTTTTAACGCGTTGATATTATACATACCTGGTTTAGTTTAGTTTTACACCTTGACATCCAATATCTGTTCAATATTTGTGAAAACACGGTAATTCTTCAGAGAAATTATTACACGAGTAGGTAGTAGTAATAACACTGAATTATTTTTATCCTTATACTGTGAGTAGCATTTCCAGAAAATTTATATTGCATATAGCTGTCACATCAACCCTTATATTTTACTAAACAACAAGGATAGCAGGATAGGTATCAAATGATATACCAGTACTTATTATTTTCTGTAGCTTGGTTAAAGTCCAAATACTTATTAATCCGAATTTTATTATTCAAGGCGTTTCAATGTAATTATGACACAAACCCTGAACGAGTTTATATTTTTAATTCTATGATTAATCGGAGAAAAATAAGTATAGAAAGAATAACCGCTCTTATCGTTTTTTTTTGCGTATTATAATAATAGACTTGCATTAATAATTATTTACCGTCTTAGGATAAGCAGAGGTGTTTCAGACGAAATCTGGCGTTGACACCCAACAACAATCGTTGTTAATCTTAAGGGATGAAAACCAACATTCCTTCTAAAATCATGAAATCAATGAAACATTCTACAAGCGAATTAAATGCGTATAGTGTTGATGCAATCAGATATAATTATTATAATACGTTAAATAGGATCAATATTTTCTAATCGGCTTTCAATAATAATATCTGCAAATCTGAGTAATGCTTAAGTCAAATAGATTATTTTTTAAAGCATCATCCATCCCTATATAAGAAAATTACATTAAAAATTACAGTATACATCACCAATAAGTTAATACTACATAGTCGAGTATAATTCTATACATAGTCAAGTATAATTATAATGGCAGCTATGAAGAGAAGAATGGAGTCGATGAAGGAGCAGGCGGCAAAGCTAAGGTAAGAATTAAAGGATTCATTTTTTATTTATTCATATTTTAGTTGTTAAACTTTTTTCACACTTTTTATCTACCAATGTTCAATGCTTAGAAATGATTATTTTTATTTTGGGTTTAGTGTTTTATAAATACACTATATTATTATTATTATTATTTAATGAAATTGTTATGATGCTTTCAAATACATACCCTTTGACTACAGATTGAGTACAAATAAATTAGTAGTAGGTGTTTAATTGTTTGTTATATTTTACTGCTACTTCACCTTCGTGAATATGGCTTCAGTTAAAAGTACTAATTTAAGTTTTAAACTATTGTAGGAAACTCGGGAATTCCGCATTGCGGGAGCTTAACAAACTTCATAAGCTTTCGAGCTTTCCTGAGGGAACAATACTGGAAATATCCCACTGCAAGCCGATCAAAACTACCAACGGGGAGTGTCTGTTGGTAGAGTTCAGTACTCAATTGGATGATCAAAATGTGGTTGGAAAGGTAATCATCCCTGACAGATTGAGGAAGGATGTCGAGGGCAAAACACCATTAATATTACACTATGATGGTATGAAAATGGGAAAAAACAACAAGGAATTCCATGACATTTCCGTTATACAGCTAGAGGCCGAAAAGCTGTCTACTAAAACTTTAGTGAAGAAGACGCCAACCGCCGCAACTGTAGTGTCAGCTGTAGGGGAGGATGCTAGAGCTTCATTCAGCGATGAAGATGATTGCGAAGAAATCGAATGGATTGCTCCAAAATGTGTTGTGGGAGATGAATGTAACTTAGGTAAAAATACATGTTATGGCTACTGCGAGCGTTGTCGCGGTCATCTTCCATATAATGGTAGTCAATGTCGTTGTTTGTAATGTGTAATTACCTCTGGATAAGAATATAATTATTGTTAACCTTCATATTAATTTTCTCTGCTTAGCTGTTTATATGGTTTTATTGCTATGTACTTTATGAATAGAATTTGAATAGCTCTAATCTATAATATCGTTTATGTAATATATTTTGTAAACTGTAGAACCTCTGCAATACAAACTTCTTTCATCAGATGCAACTATTCCATCAAAAGGCTCACCGTTAGCAGCGGGCTTTGATTTACACAGTATAGAATCAGTGATCATACCAGCTACAAAAATATGTAAAATTCCAACTGGAATACAACTGCGTTTTCCATCTGGATGCTATGGAAGAATTGCACCAAGGTCTGGATTGGCTTGTGAATTTGCTATTGATATTTTAGCTGGTGTTATTGATCCAGATTATCAAGGAGAAATTGTGGTTTTATTAATTAATCTGAGTAGCAATGATTATGTTGTTAACAAAGGAGACAAAGTAGCTCAAATAGTTTGTGAACGATTTAACTCACCACGCATAGTAGAAATGATTGACTATGAATCTATTTCTGTAAGAGGTACAAATGGATTTGGATCAAGTGGAATGTAATTACATTTTGTAATGTGTTATTATTGAATAAAGTTGAGAAAGGAAGTCAGATCTCTGTAAATTGTTGTTTGATGTAATGCACCTGTCAAGTATCCAGTTCTGATCAATCTATGTTTTCACGATGGTTATAATTAGCAATAGCAATCAAACAGATATGGGTAAATCATTAAAGGATTATCAGTCAGATATCAAAGCTTGGCTATGAATATTAATAAGGGTATTAACCCATAATTGATTTGGAATAACCTTGAGAAGTAAATCTCCTTCATTCATGGTGGATATAATATATTCCCAGACAAACAATCATCCAACATTCCAGAGAGTTTTGAGTTGATTAATATTACAGTGCAAGTCACCTACACCATACCTGTCAGTTAAATGATTTATCACAACAATCACCAAGGAAATGTAATTGATTCAATGAGTATATATTTCCGTAGTACAAGCCGCAGTATAAAAGCATATAATGTCATAATAGAATGAAAATAGAAATCCATGTGTCCAGAGCATTAATGACACTTATAATCCCTTGGTTACTGGAGATTTGTACAAACAGTTTTGTAATAAGGATGCACTACTATCATTATCAACAATGTGTAGATAAGGTAATTGACCAGAAAGAGATAATAACTCCGAATATGTATGTTTTATAAAATAGTCTATGATATGATCTCGTTCATCGAAATCAGTGGTTAGCAAAAAGTTTTGCACTATCTGCTTATGACTAAATCCTCTGCATCTCATTTTCGCATATATTATACAGTAACCACCGCATACATTGGTATCCATACTTTGTAATGTACAATTGTTGTATAAATATTGCCTGTCAATTGACATTAGCTTCTGATTAATATCCTCAAAGAGTGGCCGAATGCCATAGGAATCAAAGTATTCGCATTTCTTTTCTTTCGAAAAGTATATAGCTATCCAGTGAGTTCCAGGTTGACTGCTAGTATCAGTGTTACACACATATAAGCTAGGGTAGACAATATCTTGCTGTACAAAATAATCTCTCGGTAATACTCCTTTGAAAATATCTGAGCAAAATGAATCGGATTCCAAAATAGATGAGATATGTCGAGTGTTCATTTCGTCTTGTAAGCCTTGGTATCTCTCTAACTTTTGCTTGCTCTGGTCACCACCCTGCTGTTATTAACCAAAACCACATCATCTGATTCACTATATACGAATAAACTCAATGTATTCGCCAATGGTTCTTTGAAAGTTAATTCCAGCATCGTCGTACTGTTTTTTATGAGATGGACATCGGTGCCCTCGCATAAATCTCCTGTCAAATCAAAGGCGTATATAGCGAAACCGTTGGCATATTGCTTCCTGCTAATACAGTTTCCTTCATTGGTAAATGCTTTGCCAACTGTGGACATAAAGTACATGTAGGCTTGAGCGTATTCTCCGGTAGTATAGTCTACTCGCAATGGTTTGTTTGGAATTGCGTGACCATTCACGGTCAAACCGATGGAATTGAGATTGAAATGTTTGAATGAAAAGGGTGACTGTGTGTAACTACCATTCTTGGCGGTATGCTCAACCATTCCAAGTAGTATGCGTTTGGGTTCTTGTCTGTTTAGAACGAGGTTTATTCTTTCGCTTTGGCGTCCTTGAGTTATGCTGAAAAACTGGGTCTCCACCTTGTTGATCGGGTATTTAACCTCCTTCCCTCTCATTAAAATGGAGTTATGGTTCGTCGCTACACTAGGGTTGACCTTGACTTTTCGAAGTAGTAGATCACACTTGATTATGTCAATTCTGTACTCATTCGTATCATCGGCTGAAGTCTTTAAAAGGCAAAACTTTGGGTCGCTTCTGTGAAGTTTTATTCGTAAATTACACGCCGGAATAATATACTTGTGTTGATTAAAAATCTCACTGTGCAGTCTACCAACCATATCAATGGTTTTGCTCCCAGATATCACGGATTTTCGAGCATTTAGATCTCCTCTGTGCGCTTCTACTAATTGATTAGTGTCTAGCGCATTAAGACTATCGGCAAACCAGTAACAGGCGTTCAGATGTGTATTTTTACCATCACTCCCATAATTAACAAGGTTCTCCATATACGACCTGTATTGATAAGATGAGTCGTATTCCACCTCAATCTGATTTATAGATAAGCTCATTGATGAAAAGAGTGAATGCATAAAGTTCTCTCCTGGAACGACTGTCACATTCGCGATGTCACCATTTAATTCATCCCCGTTTGCTAACTTCACTTTTGCTTTCACTTGAATCAAAGTGTTTTGTAGATCTAAGTATTGGTCTTCGTTTCCTTCGATTTCAAACTCGAGTAGGCCATTAGTTGAATCTCTGATAGGTCCAACTTCCACCCACTCACCCCCGATGACAGATGTTTGTGTAAATGGTGTTGCAAATAGATCTAGTTGTGAAAGGACGCTGTCATCAGAATCCTTGTGAATTTTGGAGAATGACATGTTGACTGGTTGGATATCTAGCTGAAAATGTTTGGTTGCTTATGGATGCGTCGTCTTTTAATAGGTTTTGAAGTTGTGTTAGTTGAGTTAGGCGATGTCTTTCGTTTTCTTTTGACTTTTGATTGCTTTGGATCATTGCCAAGGTTCTTTGTCAGACTAGCGAGAAGCTTCTTGCCTCCCGTAGAAAAATTTTCAGCAGTTGACGATTTCAAGTCTCGTCCGTTCAATAAATCATTAGCAATATTCGCTCCACTACTTAGTAACTGTTTACCAACGGTTTTAGCACCGCTCTTGAGTAAAGGCATTGCACCACGCATCATTTTAGATAGGAAACTTCCAATCCCCTTGCCTCTCTGTATCGTAGAGCCACGAAAGACCGACAATCCATTGCCGGTCTGTTGAGCGTAGTAATCGCTATAAAATCTCGAAGAGGATTCAGGACTATACGGAACAACCATTGTTTAGTTAGACTTCTTTAGGTGAAGGGTGATGATCACTTTACCGCTTTGAAATGAAACGGGTTCACCATTGTCCCTCCTTATAAATGTCTGAATGGTTTCTGTACCATTGTTACTGAGTGGTAAATATTGTACGTGCTCAAATCTCTCCACGTGATTACGTTCTTGGGTGTTTTCTTTGACAGGGACTATTCGCAAGAGTGGAGACTGGGTATCTCCAATGAATTGTGGTTCCACTATATTTGAGTATACATATAGGGAAGAAAAGCCCTCAGTTATGTCGCACTGTCGATCACCTGTGGTATCTCCGAATCTGTGGTATACATTTTTCAATCCTAAGATGTTGGACAGATTTTCACTCAGTTTAATTTCTAAATCATTTACCCTTACCGAAATTGTACACCTATTGGTTATCTTATCCCATGAGAGTTGAATTGACTTTTCAATTCTAAAGCTTGAAAGATTTTGTTGTATTCCATTCAAAATCTCTTCGATTGTTTGATAACGTCCACACTTCAAAAACATCACCTTTGCGCTTGCTGAATTTTTTTGAAATACTATAATTCTTCCATCAGTTATATTTTCCCAGCTATTCGGATAAAATATTTCAACCAAACCGACGAGCCATCTACCCTCTAGTCTCAGCGGACGTTCCAATTTTACGAGGTAGTTTATGAGAGTGTTATCAGGAAAAATTTCCATGCAAGAATTAGATGGTAAGGTTAAATAGAAATCAGACATGTTTATAGTTTGATGAGTATTTGTATTCTAATATATGGTTATCAAAACAGGTAAATATATATAAATATAGTATAATATGGTATAAGCGATACAATATTTTGGATAGATTAAAAATATATATACATGTATATATAATGCAGTGAAGTAAATAGAAAACAATGTAAATGATCTACTAAATATAAATGTTATGAAATTGACTATTATACGATATCATCATCGTTAATCCATTGGTTAAAGCTGTTGGGATATCCGAGCCATTTGACAAAAAGCATGCGTTTACTTCCAACAGTTTTGCGCTTCAGCACTGTTTCTATTCTATAAATGTTGGGTTTGTTAATTTTCTGTAGTTCGTATTCGTAAAAAGTTCCGATAATTAATTCGTCATTCAAGTCCTTTATTTCATATACTACGGGATTAGTTTTCTTAACAGATACTATTACATACACTTCGGTTGACCATGAGGCTGTGTAACCTTTCTGAAACTGGAGACGTGCCTTGGATATTCGTACATAATCTCCGATTTTCAATCTAGGTTGCTTTCTTGGTGGTGCGGGTGGATACAGCTTTAGCCAGATGTCTTCTTGATTCTTCTCAGTGACATTATTTGGACTGGTACCGATACTGGAGTGGTGGCTGTTGTTGTATCCTTCCACTAGCTCATTGAGTATGTCAATATAACGTTTATTATTCTTGTAAGTCATCCATCTGTACATTGATGACTGCAATGTTCTGTTGAATCTTTCGACTATTGAGGCCTTTATCGTTTCGTTCTCACTAGTAAAGTGTTTGATATTTAGTTTCTCAAACAGATCTTGAACTCGTTGGTTTAGATACTCTTTGCCTTTATCGCTTTGTATTGTACGAAAGCGATGGGTGTTGAGTATTTTTTCTAGCGCCGTTCTAACATCTTTGCCTGATTTGGATTTGATCGGGATCACCCACGCTCGTTTAGAAAACACGTCAATGGCAGTTAGTAAATATGAGGTGTTATCGTTGTGTTCTTTGAGATTTTGTACATCAATTAGGTCAGTTTGAAGTTGTTCGCCCATACCAGAAACTATTGTATGGCGTCTGGGAAATCTTGTTCGAATTGGTTTGTGAAGTGTGTAAGCGTCTTGATCACGCAACCATTTGAGCGCGTTTACAGTTTTCACCTTGTCTCCTGCTTTTTGTCTAGATGTTAGACGTTTTACACCTCCCAGAGATGTTGGAAGCGATGGTGTATAGTATAGATCCGTTAAGTCTGTCATGATCGGCAAATCCAATTTGTGTGTTTTATCATTCGTTTGAAGTTAGGGTAACCGCCTAGTCCCGCTCCTTTCTGCTTCGTAGTGATTTCGTTTTCATCTAATATATCATTAAATTTATTCCAAGCGTGACGTTTTGAGCTGATTCGTAATGGGCTACCAACCGAATCGGTTACCAATTTTGTTATATCTGCGCCTCTAATAGTTTTACCGCGATATATAACAGCTCCGTTGTCATTCCATTTGAATGCACCTGTTTTCGTTACATCACGCAGTAATTTTCGTGCCTTGGCACGTTGGTGAGTAGGCAATGTTTTAACAATTGTTTCCTGCGTTAAACCTACAGGAGATTTCAAGACCTGTTCAGATTTTGCCATCTTACTCGTAGTTTCCTCTGTTTTGGCATTCGACTCGATGGGGTTTTGCTCAAGAGTATCTGGGGATAGGGAGGTGGTTGTCATTGGTGTGGAGGTAACTGGGAGCTCTTTGTTCTTACCCAACAACGCTTCTGCTTTGGTGACTTTTATAGCATCTTTGAAGTTTTCTAGGTATCGTTTGAGTGCTTGGGAATGGAATTGAACCTTTTCAGAATCGCTTAGAGTCTCATCCGCCGCTATTTCTTCCATTCGTTTCCGTTCAACTTCAGTTGATTTGACATCAGGGTGTTTAAATATATTTTCGTTTGCATTAGTAGACTTAGAGGAATCTTTTATCAAACGTTGGTAGTGATCTTCATCCAAGATAATGTACTTTTTTGCGAACTTCATCGCTATTGAGATGGTCCTAGGAGTAAGCCTAGAAGTGGGCGAAGCAATGCACCGAGAAATCCACCGTTTTGCAAAATTTCTTTCTTCGCTTTCTGAGAAGTCTTCGGTTTGGTTAGTCTCTCCAGCTCTGCTCTGTATCGCTTCAGTTGACGAAACTGATGAGGTGTTAGCTTAACATTTCCTCTTATAAGATTTATGGCGCATTCAACAATGCTTAAAATCAGATCTTTATTCGCGTTGGATATCATAGCTAGTTTTACAGCTTTGTTTGCCTTCGCTAAAGCTTGCAGAGCAGTAAAGTTTCTCTTTATCCTTTGAGACATAGTGTTGGGGTTGAGGTGTTGATTCAAATGGGATAAAGCATTAAGGTTTTGTTTATTTATACTTCCTTGTGGAATTATTTAGGCGCGTATGCGGTTTTTAACCCTTCTTTGGAGTCAAAGTTTCCAATCAGTCGTAGTTTCTCATCAGTGTCTTGCTTTAGATCAACTAGCAAAAATGAATACGGTCTTTGCGTTGCGTCTTGGTAGCTTTCAACCATAAACTTTGAGTTATTCGGGTATATTTGTCTGGCTAGGTGAGATATAAACGCACTGTCCCTCGGATTCTTGAATAGGAATAGATAGTGTGTGTTGAGAGACATCGTGCGTTGTTGTTTCCTAAATAGATTTTGAACTACAAAAAACACGCTGATGTTTAGGTGATGACTATATTTGGTATACAGATCATCCGTGTCTGCATTGGCTTCATCCATCAGGTCGTCCACTACAATCCAGCGACTAGCACCATCTTTGGGAATACGCTCTTTAACATTTACCATTCCTTTGTGAAAGGAGACTCCCTCTATGGCTTCGAAGGCGGGTTGCCAAATACCATAGCAGTAAATTATCTCAGTAGGTGGTGGACGACATACATCGCTAGCATTTTTAATTAAGGAGGTTAACAGGCGAGTTTTACCACTACCGGTAGGACCCGCTATTATTGCGGTGAAAGGTGATTTGAGGCGAAGGTCATGGGTTTCCATTGTTGAATAAAGTTGAATTCGGTTTGATGTGACTTGTCTCATTGAAAGTTGACGAGTTTCTGGGATCGATGATGTGTTTTAGATTGTTTTGACTGGTGATAAATAGATCCGGATTATTTATGCGAAAATCATGTAGGTTTGCTTTTTGTCTTGGGGGGTTGAATCGATCCACACTCGCAATGGTTATTAGTGTTGATACAAGGGTGATAAGTAGAAATAATGCACTTAGCACCGCTTGACGAGCTTTAATAGCCTTTCGAGTGGTCAGTGCGTTCTGCCCTGTATTGGGTTGGCGAGTTAAAGCTTCGTACACTCTCTCCACATCTACTCGTTGGGCATCCATTTCCCTCACAAACTTTGCTAACACTGTTTATCAGATTGCGTATGCACTGACTTTTATCCAGTGGTCTGGTATGGAAATATGGGGTTGATAGATTACGAAGTTGAAGTAGATCGCTCCTCGTCCTCCATGAAGGAGATGATAACTCTGCAAGGTGATTAGAATCTAGCACATCAACCTCGGTTCTTAGTTCTTCACATAGTCTCGTAGCATCTATCCATGCGAGAGCGTCTTTGAGGTAGCGATCTAAACAGAAGGTGGAGTAGTTGACACCCGTCTGAGTCAGCAAATTGCATGATGAGCAAAGAATAGTTGGCAATTCGCCGTCTTGACATTCGCAATCAATTCGGATTAGCATGGGGATAATCCTGCTTAGTTCTTGTCCCATACAAAAGTAAAAGTTCACACATGTAATCTCCTTAATGTCTTCAGTGGTGAGCCTGTGATTTTTCCTCCAATTTTCATACGTCTCGTAATTTAATAATCCGTAGTTTATGATATTTCTCGGTAGCAAGGATCTAGAAAATATAAGGTTATTGTTACATATACATAAAGTAGGAGATGATGATGTACTAATAGTTACGTTGTATTAGGATTATGTTTGTGCATGTACACTCACTGAGTGGGAGTGCGGGTAGTCACTCACCTTAACGAAGCTTCCATGTTTTGTGGTTGAATGATTAGTTGTAGTTGCGTTGCAACGGTTATAACCAATAACTAATCCTTCCTTCCTCATCTACCCCAAATATATTATCCATTATTAGTGATTGTCCTTCGCAGGATTTAGTATAGTTAATGGAATGCGTATAATACATACTCTCGAGGGATTAGCCGTTGACAAGATACACCACCGCGGTTGGCTTACGGGTAATCCGAAAACTAATCTTTGTCAGCTGGACCTCCACGCCATCCGCAACCTCCACAACCTCCACACTGAACCT
>JAOQGN010299964.1:0-15465 GCA_027564295.1 Himantozoum antarcticum
CTATTTAGAACAGTTATAATAGTTGCATACAATGATGAAGTAAAAATATATTAGGATGTAGCACAGATAAAATGAATACATATTAGCTTGGGAAAAATATTGTGAGGCAAGAGCACTTCAGTTGGTTTTTGTCTTTTTTAGCATGAAGGTGAGAGCATGTTCCGTGCCACAAAAAATAAATGAGCGATGTGACACAGACGAGAAAACTAGTGTTTTAGGTCAAACAATTTAGTCAACTACCAAGAAAAGGAATATTAAATCTTACTTGAGGTTGACTTATTTGCATTTTATTTTTATATTATGAAATATAATAATATAATAATATCAAGTGACATGGGCAATATATTTCTGTCCGTAAACTATACATACAACATTGTTAATAGAACAAGAGCAGCTAACTTCAGTTTGACTGTGTAAACTAAATACATGTACATGCAGTACTAAAACAAAAATATTGATAAAAAATAATATTTAATATAGATTTCTAACACACTCTTTATGTGATATTATTTTATTATTACAAAATACATGTGATAGGTAACCACTTTAGTCGCCCAATTGGTTACCATTAATATTATTAAACACCAGTCCTTCACAACGAGAACTATCCTCTGAATGAGACACCTACATGTATATTATTACACAGTGTAAACTAGTTAACGGAGACATACATAATATATATCAGTCTGAACCAATGACGGCCATATTGGAAATGCATAGTACAAATAATAGTAGAGCAGCATTGATACTTGGAGACAGAGACTATCTAGTGGAACTTTCCAGAATAAAAGTATGATTACCCTATAACAACTAAGCATCACGCTACTATTGCAAGCCTCAATCATGTCGTTTAAAAACTATTTACCATACATAACAAATTTATCTTTACACAGCTTGCAGCCATGCATAAATTATTTTCCATCAAAATATCAGCTAATGAAAATTTAAGCAAGAAAGTGAAAAATCTGTTTAGTTGAGTATCAGTCATGGAACAAATTCACATTTAAATTATAAAGCATTCATAATATATAAGCATATAACCATTCAATACGGGTTAACAAATACTTTAATCAAATAATTTCGGTTAATGTTTGTAAATAATATTTGAAAACCGGGCATCTGTGAGGTAGTAAGAGTGGAGTTCAATTTATACTCTATAAACATTGGTTTAACTGATATATAAGAAAAAATAATGAGATTTATTTTTAATAAATGCTTTGAGACCAATCGACAATATAATGCATAATTAATATGACTAGCATAACAAGGAGTGAGTTTGGGTTTAATGTCTGTGTTTTTGACAACAAGAGTGCATTAACCAGTGTAGTGCTTGACTTGGTCCATAGACTAAGTCAATTCAGGAGAAATGTTGTATCGCAGGACTCAGCCCTGTTAACAACTTGACTTACTCGACTCAGTTATGTAACGACTTGGAAGCGAGGTACTCAGTAAACAAAATTACTTGGTAGTACTTGACTCAGTCCACGAAACAACTTGGTAGCAATTAGCAAGTGGTCCAGTCCATGAAATGACTTGGTAGCAAATGGTCCAGTCCACGAATTGACTTGAAAGTGAGTGGTCCTGTGCACGAAATGACTAGGTAGCGGCTGACTCAGTCCATGAAATTACTTAGTAGCGCTTGGCACAGCCCACATAGTGATTTGATACTGTATAACTCAGTCCATCAACTGGCTGGGGTTCTCCAGCATTTCCAGGAGGAAAGTATCTATAGGTGCTTCACCAACCAACTTGAAGAAAAATAGGTGCTCTACAGCCTTTAGACCTACAACAACACAAGAAAAAGCCTTATAAATTTAGTGTTCTGCCAACAAGCAACAAGCCAAACTGCTCTCTACACCTATAGTAATTAATCTACCGTTCCATGTTGAGCATTGAAATTCAGTAAAATTCTATAAAATTCTAATAAACTCATTATATTCCTTTTCAACACGGTCGGCGGGCCTTCCAGGGGGCCAAAACTGCAACCTCCAAACCCAAAATCCCAGAAATACACTAATGTCAAGGTAACCAAATTAAAAAGAAACTTCACCCAATCCTCAAACATTGTAGCAGAGTGGATCTTAATAAAAATGGAATGGTGCTAAAGTAAAATATAGGCTGATTTTGTGACATAATGTCTGTTCATACCACTTCTTCATACACATAATTCTTGAAACTTTGCTAAAATTGAAAATGTGCATTGATTCACTAATTCCCTCACAACCTGTTAAAAGTTTCAATTCAATACGACTACCAAGTTTAAAACTGCAATCTACCAAATTTGCCTCACTTTGTAACGGTAAAATCATAACATAGACACTGTACCTCCAAATCAAACCAATTGCACTTCCAAACCAAACCCAGACCACCCAACCCTAAACGTTCATTGACAAACTGTCAGCTGCAAATGGCTCTTACTCCGATTTACTAAGGAGTTAAGTCAGAAAATATTGTATCATTTCACTAGCGGTCTTACCAATACTACGCAATGCTGGTAGTCTGAGCAGTAGCTTAGCAAATCTACCGGTGTCCTCAGGATAGACTCGTTTGACATGCTCCTCTAGGGTGCCGTATACAGACTCCCTCAATGCTTCCACCTCCTCTACACAGGTAATCTCCTTACACTCTATAGCGGCAAATATATATCAATCGTCTTCACTGACAGGATAATCATATAATATTATGTATAAGCAAGGCTTCATTGGCCATATATAACATATGTGTAGACTTCATTGGCCATATATAACATAATGTAACACAACACTAACTCCTTGATAGTATCTATAGAGTACAACTCTCTAATGTGGGGAAAATAATCATTAGCCAAGGCGAGTCTCATGTAGTGTAGTGACAGTATGCGATCTATTTAATAGTCCTCGATAGCATCGCCACAATGTTTGAGTCTAGCTCAATGAGTAAGTGTGAGTGCATCTGTTTGATACCCTCAAATTTGAAACCTTTGACCATCATACTTCAAAACTGTCTCTCTCATTTATGAAAGGTCAATTATATTGTATGGGTCTCCACAGCACGGGGTGTGCCACTGATGATCAGTAGCTCAATCTTCATTTGAATTGGTCTGGATTTAATGTTGCTACACTTATACATTAATTTTACTCTGTAGCAACTACAAGCCAGAGTTTCCTATTAGGCACAGTATTAGCTTAGCTTAGTTCAGCTTAATTTGGGATTCATTCAGCTTAATATCTTCGGGCACAGCTTAGAGCTTTTTATGGAGAAGACAACTTCTCGGATTAATTTTTTCCAGATCACTGGTTATGTAAAAAATAACTGCCAGTCCAACGCTAACCCAAAGATTTAGTGGGTTTTCACTATGAACTAAATGACAGGCAATGTCTGATTTATTTATATTGATTATATTATATATATTTATTAATTGGTTGGGAGTAATATTTATTATTTACTGCCCTATAGGTTCTGAAATAATGGGTGTCCCATTATTTCAATCTTACATATCAGAAATGTAAGGGTTTCATAACAATAATTTCGAATTATTTCTGTTTAATGAATATAATCATAAATGATAGCATCATTAACCACGGCGGTCACGGTCAGAGGCAAAAATCTCTTGAACATTATCATAAATAATTAATAGTAGTATATTACTTTGAATAGTTATCTTCCCCTGAGGAAGATAACTCTCAAAGTATATCACAATCAATGGTATGTGCTCACCATGAATGTCGTGAAAAATTCATAGACTGTGGTTAAATGTCCCGATGACTCACTTTTCTTAAAACTATTATAAGTACTGGCAATTTTCAACAGTTTTTCAACAACCGTGTATAATACAAACGATAATCATCAGACTTAGTGAGGCAAAAGGCGTATGTTGGCACTATAATAGAATCTTAAACTTTTGGACTGTCGCCAAATTGTGCCTTGTCGCCATCTTATAAAAATTGTTGATAAGTGCAGTCACTGTTGTTTGTTAATCATGGTCTATGTCTAGCCTTTATCAATGTTCGAGTCACCTTTCGGAGCTAATTACTAAGGCAAGCATGTACATACATGTATGTTTTTTTTTATAGATTTCTTTAAGAAATGTAGCTCTAAATCTAATGCTGTTACAATTTTCAATCTAAAAAAAATTTGGAGCTGTAGAAAAGGTCTTTATTAAATAACAATGTAGTTATTTATTTCTTTTTGAATAATCGGACATTAAATCTGATGCATCTTAGAGTCGTTTGCCCTAAAACTCTACAGGGCTCACTTTGCTCGCCTCCATCGTGGGAATATCTCTCTCACCTGGATTGAATAAAACAATTGCTCTTAGACATCCCAATTCTGACTTGTCCATTTTCATTTCCCTCATCTTTGCTACTAACTCAATGAGAACTCTATCAAAGATGGTTCCAACACCTGACTGGTGCGCTGCTGCTCTTCTGACATGTAGTCCTGTGGCCAATAGGATGCCATCTTCTGATGCCATGGACCTATGTGAGAATGCTGCAATCAGCAGCTCATTCCAACCTACAATAGTAAATATTGTTTACAGTTTTAAAGTAAATGATGATAAAATGATATACTAAAGGCCGTTTCATATTAAAATGTTGGTACCAGCTAGTATTTCAACTATATAGGCCTAGCTATTTAGTCATCATCAGAGTTAAAAACATGACTCGCTAATGTTTTTAACTCTGATGAACCGTACCTCTGTAAACTTAGAAGAAGAGCTAAACATAGGTACCTACCGGCTGCATGTGTGACTCAAACTTTGTTTTTGTTTTTTTTGTGTTACAAACTTGTCAAAGGAATTTGGTTATGCCAGCTTATCGTGTTGTCAAATTCACTTATCTCTTATTGGTGTCAAAAGCGTTGGCAAATGGCTTCTGTTTAATGTTAGACAATTTGCCTTTGGTCCTAATCAGAATAACACTTACACGGGATCATGACCCATGTGACCTGGATGAGGTCATGACCTGAGTTACCTGACCTGCAGTGCCAGTTTCACAACCTACCAGATCTCAGAAGTCTCACTTGATCATCTACAGGTATTTCAATGAAATGTGGAATCCGTCTGGCCCACTCTACCAACGTAAACAATTGTTTGTCTGCTGCCTACAATTACATGCATGTAAATACATATTAATGTGATGGCCTACGACTCTCCATTCTAACTAGAAACTGAGTTTTTATAGATTGGGGTTCGGGGTTGGGATATATAGTTACTTAGTCTAATGCCTAAGTAATCTCACCCACGGACACCTAGTTTTGGAATGACAGTTACGAAAACCCGGATTCGTGGGAGGCATTGCATTTGGTTGCGGTTGTGCATTTGCTAGATTGAGTAACCAAACGCAAGAAAGGAAAAGAACTCAAAATTGAAGAGGAAAGACATGAAAGACACAGTCTTTGTGTCTTTCCTCTTCAATTTGTGTCATATAATGGTCAAACATGTTTACTGCCTCACAGCAAGATATCTTTTGTCGTACAGTGACATTTATTTTGTATGTACACAAATATTATCATGAAAGTCATTACACCACAATACAATAAACTCTAACTTGGCATGGCTTGTGGATTAAGGGTCATCTTGGTACTGTGACCTTAAGTTGAGTATTTGCTATATGGTCAACATGCCAGCGAACGGTCACTCAGCAAAATTCACATCTTGTTGTCCTTTTCTAACAAGATTTAACCATCCCAGAGATAGCAATAAATCACTATTATTATTAATTCCCACAGATGTGTTACAAATTATTATTAAATAATATATAACATGTACATTTATATATACAAGGACATGTACATATGATAGTATAATTCTACATATATATCATTATATTCCATTATTATAATTATATAGTATTTATGTACTCATAATTATTGAAGTAAATGAATGAAACAATCCTAGTGTGTAGGTTGACGACAGGAATTACATTCAGGCAGTAAAAGAATTCTGCTTAATGCGACGGCAGCTACCTAGCCACTGATCTATATAGCGACTGACAGGCATCTACTAAATAGTAGAAACAAAGCCTACCTGAGTCGTCTTGGAAAAATGTCTATCAGATTTTTCATATTATTTTCATACAATTAATTTCATAATATTTGAGCAATCAAGAGTCTATATTTTCTTGGAGTTGTGTGCACGCCAAGGACGGATAACTTTCCATTATCAGAAGAATTCGCAGTTAGTTGTACCTAAACTAAAGCATACCTGGCAAATATTGGCTACGGCATCAGTGGTTGATTCAATATACTTCTCATTCTTTGGTTCTACTACCATCTCAGCCTCCAGGATCTGTTCTATGGGCATATCCATATACGTCGAGTCTGGCTCCTCCACTCCGTTATTGGTCTCTGACTCCTTGTTCTTCTGTCTCTCCTCTTGCACCGCTATGTCAATTGACAGATAATATCGTGTAGACATATACTAGAAATTCCATCAGCTACAAATACCTGCAGGCATATGCTGGGCTGCTACATATACGAGGTTATTTATTAATACCGGGGAGGGGGGGGGGGAGAGTATTAGTTTCAGCACAGGATAGAGTGGATAGCAGCTGTGTTAGAACCCCTATACCGGTCAGCATTAGTAATATTGCTAGTTAGAGTACAGGTTGATTAATAATTATTCATTTCCATTGATAGAAAAATATAATAATGTTATAATATAACAATAATAACAATAACAATAATAATAATAATAACATAATAATAATGCTTTGGAGAAAATGACATCATCACAAATATAGATCAACATAATGCAGTTAACGTTGCCACAACGGTAGATAATTAGGTAAGCAGGAGCGGAAAAACTTAGAGCAAGCAATGTGGAATAAGAAAGCATCATGATTATAATTATATATGTACTGAAATATACTACGAAGTAAACCATTTCAAATGATAGGCAGTGCATTTAATTACATGCATGCCAGTCAACAAACCAACCAATTCGAAATTACACTCCATCAATTATCACTAATTACACAAGATTTGACATGGAGCAAACAACTTCTAATCTCTTGATACTTATAATTTTGACCATGACCGATGACGATTAACATCAAGGCAGTAGTATTATTTATGTTAGATTAACCAAATTGGAAACTAGGCTACTGTATAATTCCATTTCAGTTCGGTCACCTTGAATTCGATTTTGATCTTGAGGTTTTGGAGTTCTAAACAGGAAATTGCGAACTTTGTCTTAGGCCCGCCCACCGAGTCTTAGGCCCGCCCACCGAACTGAAAAGAAATTTTGCCTAAACTGGCTCTCCTTATATTGTATAGAACTCATAAAATAATCTGGCAAATTTAATCTTTCCTTAATGTTTCTTCAATTATTAAAACCTTCTTCCCTGTTTGCTGTCAGTTGTGAGTGTCCTCTTGCCAGAATTTAGCAGACACTCAAGACACTCATTGATGCGCTTTCACTGAACTGAATACTTAATTATTCCCCACTTAGGTGCAATAAGGCATATTTTAAGCTTAGCTGAGTTTTAAGATAGCTGTGGAGGTTTTCAATTTGGGACGTGATTGCACTTTATCAGAAGACACAACTTCTCAGCCTACGTATTTCTCAGCCTCCTGGATATTTCCAAAATATGCAAGTTTCTACCTAACTTTACTTTTCGCAGCTGTGACCTCACCACTCCAAATGGTCTCATGTAATGTGTGGACCATCAACTCAACATGACAAAATGTGATTGCTTAGACGCCGGCTTAAGAAGGAAAATTTTGGTACATCCACTCATTTAACATTTTTATTGTTTTCCACACCATGTTCATAGCCCTTTGTGGCAAGAAGAGTTGGAATAGGACGAATGCTCTAGCATAATGACAACTTCAATTTGAAGCAACAGAGAAGTAAGCATGAATCGCAAAGCAGTTTAGCAATAATAATGTCCATCTGTCTACATAGACTATAACTGCATCACATGTTACTGCTTAGGCATATTGTTTGAGTAGTGGTGGAGCTAACCTAGCCTCAGTATACCTGCGATTACACGATACACCATACAGCGAAATCCAGAGGGATGCATAGCTCAACATGTCCGAAGGTGACAGAGCCAGCAAAAGCCATTTACACTTTTCCGTTTTTTAGGACAGAGGCTGGTCTATTTCATGCCTGTGGTATAATTGATGCAACACACAGGACCTTCTGTAATTTAGATCCTGATCTGAACAGACCCAGCAAAGGCAGTTGCAAGGTTTGCTGCTACCACAATGTCACAGCTGGACCACAATGTGACAGTTGGACCACAATGTGACAGTTGGACCACAATGCCACAGCTGGATCACAATGCCACAGTTGGACCACAATGCCACAGTTGGACCACAATGCCACAGTTGGAACTTGAACCTGCAACCTGTGGATTGAAAGCATTAGCTACTACTTGCTGCGCCACCCTGGCACCCAAGCAGTGTACATATTCAATTAGAGATAAGAGCTGCAATCTCTGCTTAGCAAAACTGTTTTGCTGTCATCTTCACAGAAGGCAGTTTTTAATCCCATAATTCATATAAATTAATCCCAAAGCCATATATTGTTATAGTAGCAAAGCCAGCAATTGGTAAAACGTTGCACATCCTGTTACCTGTATTCCTGTGACTATCACTGCCTAGTACAGCTGAGAAATAGACAAGACTTTCTATAGCAATTACATGTACATAAATACTAAGTGTAAAAATGGCCAGAATGCTACTGTGAAGCTTGCGATATGATCTTGGGAAAGTTGATTGCTGTTGTAATTTTCCGCTTACACCAACGGCACACTGCAGTGAGCTTGCAATAGTCACCGGGTAGTGGTTTCCTCTATGCAGAGGTGAATATGAAGGTGGGTAAGCACTATGCGGGCCAAAAGCGAGGGAACTGGGAACAAAGCTTTAGTATAAATTATACAAAAGCTACCCAATTTCATAAGCCTTTCTTATTGGGAACTCTGTGGTAGCTCTACAGTAGCTTTAAAACTGATATCCGTATATAACATTAGAAGTGAAGGAGTTGCTTTATCGCACGATCCGTCGATAGGGCAACTCCCAACTATTGCACTGCTAATGACATGTACGATATCAGCCTTGAAACTCACTGTAGAGCTGCTGTAGAAATGGCTATGCAGTAATTCTATGGTAGTTCTACACTACCACTACACTACCACTACACTACCTCTACACTAGCTCTACACTAGCTCTAACACAACTCTACAACAGCTCTACAACAGCACTACAACAGCTCTACAACAGCTCTACAACAGCTCTACAACAGCTCTACAACAGCTCTACAACAGCTCTACAACAGCTCTATGCAACAGCTCTATGCAACAGCTCTACAGAAGTTTTTATGGTAGCACTATAGTGGCTCTACAGTGGCTCTACAGTAGCTCTATGTCATCTAAGCAGCAGTTCTAGACTAACACTACAGTAGCGTTACAGCAGGACAGATAGGCTGATTCCAATGGTGAGCATTGTTCTCTAATCAAATGTGTTTTATTTATACAGCAAGATAGTTGGTGAAATCTATGAATGGCTCGAACTGTTGTACTACACAGATTATGTTTGATACACAATTCATCAGTATAACAAATATTATTAATATCGATATAATATTTTGTTTCTTCTGATTGGAGTTGTCTAATATACAATCGGACAACCCCTATACATTCAGGTATGCTGTTTAATCACATAAAATCTGGCCGTCCAGCTATAGGCATGGGAAATGTAATAGAGCCATATATGGAAATAGAAAATCTATTATCATTAAAGGAGCACTCAAACGAACATTTCTATGCATTGTGCCATGCTACGATTTCATACTGATTGGTTGAATCCTCAAAATTGCCTCTGTGACAAATCTACACAGGCAATACAACACAATCCGGGCTCGCCGTAGGAATGCATATGAAATGAAATGAAGGTGAAATGAAATGCATATTGCTTACAGGATTGGATGTTGCAAAGCCAAAAAACAAAACACATGGACATCAGAACTGGTGTGCATGGGAACATGACATGCAAGAAGCGATATGTTGCTTTTCATTTTGTGGATTGTTTATTTCTATGATAGCAATAAGTGGATATATATATATATAAGTATACCTTCCCTCTTCATGCCTTGGTGCAGACATTTCATGTACCGGCAGTATTGGCATCTGTTCCTCTGTCGCTTGTCTATGATGCAGTTTCTATCATCCCTACAGGTGTAGTGTAGATCCTTCCTTACTGTCCTCTTAAAGAAACCTTTACATCCCTCGCAACTTCAAATACAATATTTTGGAAGTTAGCCTGACGTAAATCAATTAATATAAAACAAATCATCAACAGCCAAACAGTGACTCAACCAAAAATGGTAAGAGAGAGAGATGGGGTGGATGTTTAAAATCTTCCTTTCAGTCAGACCAATTGGGATTTGGTTGGGTGCCTGTGATTGGCAGCATGGAGAAAGGCGACATGAGACTACAAAACTTGTGATAATTTGCTATCCATTACTCACTGAAATTGTGTCCCAGGATTCAACATTTAATAGCCTGAAAGTTACATAACTACTGATTCAGGTGTATAATTGCTTGTTGGTATGTTGGGTGTTTTCACATTACACTGATGGCGATTCTGTTATAGTATAGAGTGGGCTGTCCCTGTCTGCATGATAGTAGCATAACAACCGTTGTGAGAATATCTAAGATACAGCTAGCTTGTTTTGAGGATTATTAGTTTATTACTCTATGATTAGCCTGGCATCAAGCCCTCTACATGCGTGGGGGAAACGGAGAGGCCTCCCCTACCTCCCACGCATGCAGAGGGCTTGATGCCCAGGCTACTATATGACATGAAAGCTTATTTGGATTCTGATGGAATCAATGACCAAGTGGTTCTTGTCAGTTCATACCCTCACACTCAGTACTTGTTACTTAACACCTATGCTAAGCTAAAAGTGTCAAAACCCAGTGATTGGAAACTCAAGCCAGCATTATATATAGCCAGAACCTAATAGACATAAAAGTGCTTTTGGATAAAAGGGAGATGTTTGTTGCATAAATTTACATTTTAGTATTTTCTCAGTCAAGTCAGCCCACAGCAGAGTTGCTATAACAAATACTAATTTGATAATATTGAAGGGTGGTGATGCAGATTTGTCAATCATAATATTCATCTCACACTGTTAGTGGATATGCATGTTATGCAAGCGTATTTGAATTTATCAAAGTAGAATAGCATTTGACATTTAACATTAGAATATTATAGTAGAATTTAGCAAAATTGCATGTTTGTAATGTAGTGAACAGGGAAATTTACTGTAAATTACAGTAGTTGCGGTACAACAATACCACACTTACATTATTATTGCATGTAGGTGCGGTATTGCAGTTCTTCAGCTTCGCTTAGTTCTAAGATTGCGGTCGGGACTTTCAGTTTGGGACGAGATCAAATGTTATTAGGAAAAGACAATTTCTCCGCCTACATTTTTGTTCTAGACCACTGATTATTTAAAACATGCACAATCCTGTACCTGCCTAGCTATTTGCTGGCTTAATGTTAAAAGGCCAAAATAGTGGTTATAAACATATCACTCGGTGTTCACCATGTTAGATTCAACATAATATTATATAATAAAATTATTATGTATTATGTTAATATTAATATTATTATGTTAATAATACATAATAATATTACATAATCTATTATTGCTATTGTGCACCAGCCTGGTATGTAGTTTTAACATCCAAGAGTAAAGAAATGCTAGAGAAAATTCAAACATGTGCCACTAAAAGTTAATTTTACCAGATGATAGTTACCAGCACAGTTACTGGTTTTGAACCTTTTAACTATCAATGCTTTTTTGTTAACCTGTCTATGCGTATTTTAATGGAATTCTTAATAATCCGCAACATCCACTTTTTAATCAAATCACTGTCAAAAGCTATAGAACATCCTCCCAGCACACTAGCTCTCGATTCCGGCCTGATAAATCACGCACTGAAAAGCGAACTCTAACTTTTTTCAGCACTTCATAAGATTTTTAAACAATGAGCATATTTATTTGTAGTAATATTTGTCAGCTCCTTAATTGTAGTGATTCTTTTTAGTTAATTCAACCAGTCAATTTTATCAATCGGTTTTATATTGAATTGATAACAAATGGAAATAAACTATCTATCTAGATTGAGTTGTAGGCCTAAATATCTGGCATTGTTATAGGTGGGGTTGCCATAGCTCTCCGAATTCACGAATTATGATGCTTCAGTTCTTTACTTACACCTCTATTCAACGCGCTTTCATGACATAATCCAAAAACTTTCATAAATACAACAATAAAGTAATCACAATTCAATAGCGATCCTACCTGTATACTCCATAATGTTTGCCACTAGCTCGGTCTCCACATATTTGACATATATGTTTAGGGTGGCTCATACCCATGCCCATGTGTGGATGCATAGCACCAGGACTCATCATATTGCCATACCCACTTCCTGATAAATACCAACAACAGCATCAATGCGCTAATAATAATAAGGCAAGAACCCCAGTGGTAAGCTGCTCGGTCTGGTCTGGTCTGGATCCAGGACCGGTCCTGGTCTGGGATTCCACAGTTCTATGATGCTTGCCAGGAGTGTTGTGCAAAAAATTTTTGCCAAAACTGTGGAGGTGTGGAGCATTATATTTTAATGTGATGGTAAATTTTAAATATTTTACAAAATTATATTTTTCCTAGAGGAGGTCTAAAGGTGTATCAGGCGTTCAGATAATTGTTCCGATAACAGGTTCTGAGCTTGTTTTCGATGACGGGCTAAACTGATTCGAGGTGAAATCTGATCTGATCTGATCTATCGGATCTGAATTTTCTGAGCTTTCAGACTTTGTTCACGAGATCGAAAGACGTGCTTGCAACATCTGCGCTCTGATTGGTTGGTTTCTTTGTGCGATGCACGAGCATTTGAGTCAATACCACACCGTGTATATTAGCGTTCTTCCATTGGCTGCTTGACTTACACAGTGAATCCACTTTTGCAATGTTTCTCACTGCATGCTTTTTAACTACTGCTGCTTTTACTAGCAGCTCGGTGCGTGTGGGTTGTACACTCTATAGCGATCACAATCTGAGACCAATTTTTGCAGGATCTGACTCTCATCGGCCATATTATCTGAAGCTCTGGATTGACCTTAAGTAGTCTAGGGCAGCACCACGCCGGTGCCTGCTGCCACTGCCTATCTACAACTGTCTCTTAGGCAAGAACTTCATCATCTAGCTCTGTATGTCCATAACTATATCAGCATATATTTAAGATATATACAGTCTAGTGTCCATCTCTTGTAGAACTAAGCATGTAAAGTTTAGTCCAGACGTTCAGATAATACACCCTATATGAGTTTTAATCCTGGCCAAACTAGCCCCAAGTGGAATCGTCATATGGTCACCATTCACATGATCTGGTCTGATCAGAAAATGTAAAGCCACATGGTGAGAAAAATTGCAAAAGATCGCCGTGTAAATCAAGCAGCCAATGGAAGAGAGCTGATAATTACGGCATGATCATGGGTAGTAGACACTCGCATTCCAACCAATCAAAGCGCAGATATTGAGCCATGTTTTATCTGACCTCGTGAGGCAAATTAAACTGTTCCAAACAGCCCAGTCCGAGTAATCAGATAAGATTTTACCTCAGATCTGATTAGTCCGCCATTGGAAACAGACTCGGAAGTGAGAAGAATAAGACCCTGACCATCTTTCTGTGAGGTACTGGCAATGGCAGTGGCCTTTATATTACCATACAGCTTGATTAATGAGAAGATATAAATATCCGTAGTCCAATGCCAAAGCGTATCTCTCATTATAATAATAAGAAAAATAATCTTGGGGATAATAGGAAGACGTCAAGAAATATTGTTGGTTCAGTAGTTGGCGTACATTTTAGCGAGACTGCCATAGCTGACTGGTGTTGAGTACCCGATCAACTACATGTCAAATGAAACATCACAAATCATATCCTGCATGTTTTCAAATTCATTGTTGTTTACATAATATATATATTATATTTATTATATAATACTATTATATAATATAAATAACAACACTGTTAAGTAAACCAAAAAAATTTATTATAGCTCAAAAAGTATAGCATAGAATGAGTAATAAAACAACTATTTAAGAAATGGTGCTCAATTTTAACTTTAACAGCTTAAATGGAGCTTCCATGTCCTCCCGGAATTCTCCCAAGATGCAACAGACTGGTCACATTGCCGACAAGCAACAACACTAGTAAAATCCATTAACTCCCAGTGATGATATATAACTCTTTGGAAATGTTTGATAATCCAGAAAGTAAGAACCAAATTTTCTGGATTATCAGACTTGTAAAATGAAAATATGAAAATAGGTTATAACTTTTAGCCATACAAACATTTTTATCAAAAACCCCAGTAAATAAAATTTCATTATAGAGATTTCTCAAATACAGAGCACCCACTTTTTTAGCATGTCTTTTAAAAACTTTGTTTGGAGTGGAGTTACCTCCACGGTGTGACCAGTAGAATAAATTATTTTGTTATGCCGGCACGGCATCATTGTGAGGGCAACTCCACATTGTGAGGGCATCCACATAAAACAAAGCTTGTCAAAGACAGGCTAGACAATAAATGAAACAATAATTTTGTTATAGCTTCAATTAAACAAGATATTCTCAACGAACACAACTAAATGTTCCAAGAGAGCTTGACGTATTTTATGCAGTACTAAAATGTTTCGTAATTAATTACATTCTAAAGAAGCTTACGAGAAGCAAGCATTTATATTTTTGTTATAAAAATATATAATAACTAAAAACTAACATTTCAATTAACTCGATTAAGACAACTACCGATCATCGTCAGAGTAAAAGCTAGACAGTCTAGCTGTTACTCTGATACATAAAAATAAAAATAAAATGCTTCTCGTAACCTTTTTATAATAAAACATTTAGCCCTAATAAACAGTTTTAAATAATTTATGTTTCGTATGTCTAAATTTTTTTCATTATTAAGACCATTAATCCATATTGATGCAAAATGGGTAATGAAACACAATTTACAACGCTATATAATGCACATTACCTGGGGAACCAACAGTTGACATGGGGCTATGCATGCCACCTCCCATCATATTAGGATGCGTATACTGTGGGTAGTCATACAGTCTATTATTTGTATCAATCCCAATACCAACATTGCTCATAGGGTGCTGGGCCTGCAACTGGCTGATGTCTGGCTTGATATCTACTTGGGTTAGATCATACATGGTCATGGACTCAGGTCCACATCCGTCTGCAAAATAATGAGGAAATTGACTTATAAAATGGGTCGGCAGTGTGCGGGTTGTTTGTGGGCATTTGCTAGCCCGGGCAGGCTCTTAGTATAGCAAGGGGACTCTCTCCCCTTGCTCCATTGTCCCTGCAAGGGGACTCTCTCCCCTTGCTCCATTGTCCCTGCAAGGGGACTCTCTCCCTTTGCTACACTGACAGCCTGCCC
>JAOQGN010300075.1:0-15456 GCA_027564295.1 Himantozoum antarcticum
TCTCTGTCACACCTCTCTGTCACACCTCTCTGTCACACCTCTCTGTCACACCTCTCTGTCACACCTCTCTGTCACACGTTTCTGTCTCGGTTACATAATACCTGCACTTCTGCCAAGTAGGATTAATTGTTGAATAGTTGTAGTATTGTGACCGTCTGGTGGTTTCTAGGCACTCAGCAACTACATTAGCGGCGGGTTAGAGAGCGCAGGCTAGCCCCATGCACCATGAAATCAAGTCGATTAGCAAAGATAGCAACTTAGCTTCTTGCTATCTTTTATTATAACTTTAGTTAAAGGCAGTCACGCTGTCAACTCCCAAGTTTCTTATGACTGCTTGGCATTGAATTTACATGTACTGTGATATCTTTAACATCTGCGTGTATCCTTGTGTTCTATCATAAACATTGCAGTATGAATTGTAATCGGGTGTGACAATATTGCGTGATGTCGTGAATCTAATTATCGTTTTACCTACCAAAGTCGCGCCTCAACCTACATGGGAATTTTTTACATTGCGCTATGCCAAACTTTTATAAATTTTTGTTTTAGCTATCTTTTGTATAATTATGTAATGTATACTATGTACAAGCCTTTCCTTACTTTAACGGTCAACATCTCTGGTATACCATGAAAGTTTCTTGTATATATCCATTGATGTTGAACATCGTTTTAGAGATTGTTTATCCTTTTTTTTTAAACTGCATCAGTTTTATTGGAAAAAGTGATATTTACAGGTTTCAATTCTGACATCTAAGCAGGAGGCCACCACCAGCAGTACCTCTGGCTCGCCCGCTCTCACATCTAAGCAGGAGGCCACCACCAGCAGTACCTTTGGCTCGCCCGCTCTCACACCTAAGCAGGAGGCCACCACCAGCAGTACCTCTGGCTCGCCCGCTCTCACACCTAAGCAGCCTACAGATACACAAGCACTCAAGTCTCCAACAGCGTTTGTGTCGCCCAGCCAGAGGATCAAAGAGAAGAGTAGAGCCAAAACTCCACCTAGAAGTCGGTCACCACCTCCACCCAGTCCGCTCCCTATTGCTAGGTAGAGTTATTTAGGCTTCTAGTTACATGAATTATTGTCTTCACTTCATAGTAACAGATAGAGGGCAGGAAAGCTATATTGTTATACTAAAATTATACTAAACTATAAATGCTATACTAAACTAATGTTGGCTGTAGGCAGTTGGCTGTTGGCTACACGCATGCAACCAGTTGTGCAAATAGTTGTATGGTGACTTGCACAGGATGGTAGTTGTTGGCATAATTACAGGCTTTGCAGCCATCTTGGGAGTTATCTTCTTAATATGGTGGCATGTTCAATCTTTATAAGCTCGTTGTTGGCACATTGTCCTTCCATCTTTTTGTAAAGTTGTCTTTTTTTAAGCAAGGGTGGTGCAATCTGCAATAATCATATCATTGCTATTAGTTCATAATATGATCGAAGCATTTGTTGAGTCGAATATATTTTAATGCATGGTCTGGGTGGCAGACTATATTAGCGCTGCCAAGCCTAAACCTGGATGCATTTCGTTATCCAGGTCACTGAATGTCATGTGTGTAATCTTTTGCTGGTACATAGTCACAGTTGGGCACAGTAGGTGTAACTAGCAAGTAGCAGCAATTTAGGGTATTGACTGTAATATTTTATTGTTTCAATTGTGGGCAACAGTTTTGCGTTAGTAGCAATGGTGATGGAGCTAAACGTTATTGTAGCTCTATCACTAGTCTTGTGCTACTGTGTTTTAGCCCTCATCATGTGATCCCATCTCCAAACCCGACACCAGTAGACAGAATACTTCTATTGCCAACAGGCAGCAGCAGTGATGAAAATGATGAAAGTCTCAATGCCAAGCTACTCGAGTCTCAGAAACAGGTCTGCTGCTTCTACTGCTTCTAAATGTGTACATGTTTATTAAAGCGTTGTGCACTGTGCGCTGAACAGTTTACCTAATGCAGCGCTTTGTATAGTTAATATGTTGTACAGAGAGTGTTTGATGTGAATAGAGCGTTGGTGGCCCAACAATTTTCTGAAAATTAAATCAAGTTTTTTGATTTTGGTACATTATTACTGCTGCTTATTATTTTAGTTTATTATTATTTTAGCTGCTGCTTATTATTATTATTGTGCATAATTTAAAAACATTTCTGGAATTGTCTGTTCTTGGATAAATGGTTAGAATATTCTGCAACAGCTCCAGACAACTCCCACATTGCATGGCATATTACTGTATATTACTGAATTTTGGTCTAGATTGGCCAAAAGGAGTGCAATTCCATGTTTCTAAGTGGTATTAGGTGGGGGAAATGACTTCTCTTAGCTTATAGAATACCCTTGGTTGTAGCACATGAATGCGCTGAGCATATAGCAGTAGCACACTACTCCATATTGTTGTACTCATGTTGTGTGTGTTACATGTAGGTGCAACACTTACAACAGCAAGTGCAAGATGTTAATAGCATGATTAAAAAGCAGCGTGTAGAAATAGAGAGCCTTCAGACTAAGCTGGACCTCACCACATCTCAGCTACGTGAAATGGAAGCATCATTAACCCACTCAGCACAGAACCTCAACAAAGTATACTTACTTGTTTTACTTTCAGTCTTGTGATTTATACACAATTATTACAGTATATCAAATTATTTTAAAATGACATTTAATGCTTCCATCCATTCAATTAATCATAAAAGGTACATGTAAATCTTTTCTCACATTGAGTAGTCCCAGTAACTCTTAAACAATACTAAATGTTCCTGGCGATTTGAATGACTTTTATAGTCTTTAGTTCCGCTGTCATTGATGGCAATGAAATGCTATTTATTACATTTAATATTTTTGTTATACATATACATGTATCTTGACCATTTCATAAAGGAAAAAAAGAATGTTGGCAAACTAAATGAAGCATTACAAGGGCTGAAGAGAGGACAACTCCATACTGGTGACTATCATGAGAAATGTATGCGCCTGGAGAGACAACTGCAAGAGGCTACACATAAGATATCTGCCCAGGAAGTGAAGGTGTGTAATATTGGCCATTGTATAGAGCTATTGCCTGTCAATGGGTTTCCCTCTACTCAATCATGCCCCCAGAATGCAGTCTACTATATATAAAATAAACTTACTGCTTGGTTATTTAATGGATGCAGATTTGTAGAAGGCCTACAGTTGGTCATCGGAGCAACGGGACATCATCATTAGATGAGATGGTTGTCCATCTGCAATGAAGAATCCAAGTATGCCCCTATAAGAGGAGGACGACTAATACGTCATTGGGGGCATACTTAACTATAAATTAGTACTGTTTGATAACGCTAACTAGGTTTGGCGGTGGCGACAACTGATGATCATGGGGACAACTCCCATGAGCATCCATTAGGAGAGGACAACTCCCATGAGCACCCATTAGGAGAGGACAACTCCATGAGCATCCATTAGGAGAGGACAACTCCCAATGGCACTCATAAGGTTGCCTACAACTAATTTTTTAGAGAAGTTTATATCCTATTGGCGAAATGTTTCCCACCATTTCCCCACCTATAATGTCGGTTGTAGAAGTGGATGGAGGGAGGGTGAGAAAAAGAATTTTCGTCGTCTCCGGAATATACTATCAGTGAGGTTCTTTGTCCGGCTTGTGTGATCATGAGAACTATTCAAAAATACCGGTCACGTGATACCGTCCGTTGGTTATTTAACGCAAGCACATTTGTATAAGGCCTACAGTGTTGGTCATCGAAGCAACGGACACCATCATTATATGGTGTATGTTGCTCTGTCAACACATATCATTGTAATAGTGTGTTGTTTATACTGATACACATGTACATAGTGTGTGTTATTTATATTGACACACATCATCGGATGGTGTGCAGTTTATATTGACACACATCATCGGATGGTGTGCAGTTTATATTGACACACATGTACAAGGTGTGTGTTGTTTATAATTGACACACGTATATGACACACGTTGTTTTTATAACACACAACATGTGAAAGATATTGCTATATTGACACACATATAGTGTATGTCGTTGCTTATTTTGCACCAGATGACTATGGTGAACAGTTTGGAGGAGCAGCTGAACATACGCACATCTAAGCTGGGTACTCTGGAGAAAGTACTTGGTAACACTAGACGCCACCTACAGGACGCAGTCGAGAACGTGAGAGAGACGGAGCTGCATTACCAGACCAAGATCGAGGAGCTGGAGCATGAATACGATGAAGAACGAGTTGAGCTGCAAGAGAAATTACACCAGGTCAGTATTCCATTAATGAAAATAGTAAGAAATTTTATACCACCAAGGTAAAAAATAATAAAACTGAATCAGTGACGCTACTTTGCATTTGATCAGTAATTTCATTTTGGTGAATACTCGTATGCTATTATTACTGTAATTTGTACACATATATACACATTGTGCTATTAGCTTAGCATTTAGCTGAACAATATGGCTAGGGAGGATGTGTGAAACATGATGTTGCAACCCGCATTGTTCGTAAAGTGACTTATTCTAAGCCTTTGACCTGCCTTCAATGATGTGTGCCCGCAGTGCCTAACTCTGGCACGGCTTGTGCCGTGTACGCTGTGAACTCGGCCGCTGCACCACCCTGTGCTCATCATCCCTATGCCAATGGTAGTGATTTTCTATCCTGACATTCAGATGGAGGATAAGCTTAACAAGTTGGTAACAGACTCGAATAACTCTGTGAATGCAGACCTTAGTGGCCAACTAATGAAGGAGAAGGGACAGTCTGTACACAGACTTGAACAGCTGGTGAAAGAACAGCAAGGAAAGATAGACCAGCTTACAGAGGAGAATGTGACGTCTAGGCAGCAAATTGAAGATTTGCAGGTTTGTGTGATCAATTATGACTGGGTATTTATTATCTAGATTGCACACAATATCCAAAATTAGCTAAATTTCGCCGATGTTACTTGGATCCATCATATAAAATGCGGTCTCACCAATTGTGTATTGTCTTTTAGAATGCATGTTATAATTAATTTGAATAATGTACGACTTATATAGACTTTTTATATATACATGTAGAGCAGGGCTGGGCAACCCCCGGCTCGCGGGCCTACTCAGGCCCTTGACATGTTTTTCTGTGGCCCTCAAGGTCTTATAAAATTATTTAAAAAATCTGGTTATTTTGTAAATTTACAAATCTTCTGAATTAAAGTAGGCAATTACTGTCTTAGAAAGTTATCTCTGAAATTAGCAACACATTGTCATTTGCGATGGCCCGGCCATTTGACATTATTGTCACTAAGCAACCAAAAGTTTCTCTGAATAAAATGAGAGTTGTCTTCTTTATCACAAAAGAAGCCAACTCCTAATTAATTACAATTGAAAATTTAGTGCCATCCTGCATACAATGTGGAGAAGACAACTCTAAGCACTTCTTATTGAGCATGCATGTATATTTATTTGTACAGTTCAACTATGAATATTCCTCGGTCAATGGCATAAGGACGAATCATTGCACAGGTTGGGTGGGGGCTGACAAATTAGTTGGCCCCCAGTTGAATATTAACAAAAATCTCTGGCCCAATTGGAAAAAAAGTTGCCCACCCATGATGTAGAGTATATAATTATTAAGTGTATGATGTATGATATGTTGGATTATTACGATTTCTCCTTTTTACAACAAAATTGCTTCAATCTCTCATAACAAAGGTTGTTGCTGTTTACTCACTGCATATCAGGAATTGCCCTCTCCTAGCTTTATTGAGGGACTGAGAGGAAAACTCTGAAAGTATATCATAATATTCCATACTACCATTATAACCTTGGCATGCTACACTGCTGATGTACAAATGACCAATTTCTGGTAAACCACAATAGTTACTTATACAGCATCACCTGGTGTCTAGCTTATTTATGTTATGAAGCTTTCCGTACAGTAACTAATTATGGATTGTATGTCTCCCGATGATTGTGTCACATTAATTATATCAAACTGTAAAATAATTATTCAAACTGTAATTATTCAAATTATTATTCAAATCAAATCAAATCAAATCAAAATAATTATTCAAACTGTAAAATATTATATCAAACTGTAAAATAATTATTCACAGGTGGCTATTATCACCCTAGGCCTAAATTTTCTCAACTTGGTTAATCTGTTGAAGGTATGTGTTATTGATGTCGAATGAGATTAGCAAAATAACAATGTCCCCCATTTCATATAATATTGTAATCGTACCTTTACGCCAATTCTATAAAATGTGAAGTATAATATTGATAATTGGTCAAAAGAATACGGATTTCATACTCAGTGTAAGCATGTTTGAGCATGCACACCATTAAAAGTTACGATTTTTCCACAAAACAAATCTTTGAAATTGGGTACGATACGATAAACCGTTTACCAAAATGTGATATTGTTGGTATGTGTATTTTACCATTAATTAGTTATTGTTTGTTTATTTTGTCTAATACATGGTTTTGTGTTAATTTATGCAGTGCTACAAAGATAGAGCAGCGGTCAGCCAGAATCAATTGGATACTGCCCACCTGGAGTATACTGCCTTACATACACGACTCAAAGCTTTAGATGCCACTGTACAGTCTGTCAGGGAAGAACTGGCAATCAAAGACACTGAACTATTTACCAAATGTCAGGAAAACTCTCGCCTGTTGGCGACATTTAAAGAGCTGCAAGACAAATGTCGATATGTAGAGGTTGGTTAACAGAATTCACTGGCTAGACGATACTAATACTTAATAAGTAGGAAAATTACAAAGTTTTGACATTTTGTTCAAAACAGATTTAGCGTATCAATCTCAATCATTCATCAAGTGGTATTGTACTATTATATATTTGTCCTTGAAGCTATTATTATATTTTGTTGTAAACAATAAGACCTATACTATAATACCTATGCTATAATACCTATACTATAATACCTATACTATAATACCTATACTATAATACCTATACTAGTATTATACAGGCATTATACAGCAATCTTACAGGCAATTTATCCTGCCATTGCCTGTAAGATTGCTGATACTTTAATCGTTTACCTGCTGATGTTAATTGTGTTTACTTTATTAGTTGGTAAATTAGTACCTGCATTACATTCTAACAAATGGTAAAATATTTGGTAAAAGTAAGTGGCAAGTTTTGACCGGTGCAGTTTTAGCCTATTTTTACTGTCCCCTTTTTACTGTCCCCTTGTCAAAAACCGTAAAATCTTAATCATGTATCCAAAACGTGCAAATATCCTACTGGAAGAAATTATTATCGGGCTTAATTTTGGTGAATCCCCAGCACAAAACTGAATTAGCAGACTTTATTTTTAGCGAATTTTGAACTAGCCAAATTTAAAATCACGCAAAGTGTTGTTTTCTATATAAAACTTGCAAATTTTACTGCTAAAATTGCAAAATTTTGGAAAGAATTAAATGTTAGCGGAATTAATTGTTGGCAAGTTTTCTGTTAGTGAAATTAGCTAAAATTAATTCCAACCAATAATTTCTTCCAGTAGGATATGTGGTAAAAATATAATTTTCGGATTTCTCTTGTGCATCTTATACATGTAGTGCTTTTACATGTAGTGCTTTTGCATGTAGTGCTTGTACATGTAGTGCTTATACATGTAATGCTTATACATGTAGTGCTGAACAATTTAGTTTCAATAGTATTGATAAAACATCTACATAAAACACATAAGTTTAGTTGAGGTTTAGTTTGTGAATTCATTTCACTCGCTGGAAATCATAGTTAATGATTGACTAATTGATTGTTAATTGCAATTGGAATTTGTGTCGTCTTGTGATAGCATGGTGTAACTGTAAACGTCAAGAGAGGAGCGGAGTCGGAGCTATAAATGAAAACAAATTATGGATTATGCATCGAATTATTTCTCCTTCTTTAGTAGTTGGTATGTCCCGTAACTATTTAGTACATAAATATTCTTTCATTCATAGAATAATCAGATGGTGACATGTGATGTCACCAAACAGTACGAGAACGAGCGAGAAATGTTGCGGGAGGAACTGGAGTCTGTCACTGCCGAATTGAACAATGCTCTAGAAAGCAGTCGGAATGAGATTGAGTCATTACGAGAAACTCATTCTGCATTGGCTGCCGAGTTACAGGACAGTGACACTAGTGTACAATCACTTAAAGCAATGTGTAAGAACCTAGATATGGAATTGAAGAAAGAAAAGAACAAATCTGTAGCTGCAATGGCTGCTGCCTCGCCGGGACAATCCAATTCATCCCTCACTTCGGACGGTAATACGTGTGCAGAATCATGTCATGGTATGTGTTGTTGATCAAATAATGGTGCCCTTTTTTAGACAATCCCAAGTATGAATTTATCTGTACTGCCTAAAATAGTTTGTCCTAATTTAATCTGCAAGTATTCATTGGGTTGTACCTCAACCTTGGAATGTGTATGCTATCGGATACTGATACACTAATGACATGCATTCTTCACTGTCTGATAAATATTTTATGCGTGGAACCCCACTGCTTGTACAATGTCATACGTGGGTATAACTATCCAACTGGAATATTATCAGCAGGCATATTTATAGCTGCTTTCCCAATCAGGGGGCAGTTCGCTTGAGAATGTGAGCGTGGATACGGGTCACCCAACGGTTTTGTTATAGCTCTTACAATTCCTGTCACTGAAGACGTGTCATCAAAATTTGACAGTAGCAAACTGCTCTTTTGACAAACTATAAATATCAACTATATTTTGCCACTTACCAGCTAAAGTGCTGTACATAATAGCTGCTTACAGGGAGCCATAAAAACTATTGCTAAGAGAATATAAAGAGCAATTTTGTAATATAAAAAATTGTAATATAAAGCATGTGATAAAAAAGTGATGATGTATAATAGTGTATTGTGTTTTTAAGCAGCTTTGGAATTATATTTTTATATCAATATATTGATAATATAGTTTTTTGTATTTCACCTCATTGATTTGCTTGTTATCATAGGAGGATATACTGTAAATCAAGTCGTTGATCTAATTGGTGCTGTTGCTCGTTCATGTGAGCGAATGACGGAGTCTGCTGTTGCAATGTTGGCTGGTGAGATGATCGAGACTGATATAAAAGCAACCATCAACTTTAACCAGGAACAGAGAACATCACTAGGAAATAAAACTATTGAACAGCTGTTGAAAAAGTTCTTAGGAGTTCGACAACGACTCAATTATATAGTAAAAAATTCCGTAAGCAAGAAGCAGCTAGATCAGTTGCAGGTCGAGAAAGATTCGTTATCACAGCAAATCTTAGAAATGGAAGCTACTCATGGCCACACCGCATCACAGGAAGTTGGTAAACCTACGAATGTATTATTATCTGACAGCACACACCATGACATATCTACGGGGGTTCTAACAGCCATGCTAGAACATTGCAGAACAGAAATACTCTGCTTATCTTCGGACATAACCAGGATAGACATATCTCACGTTGAGGCGAAGCTGCAAAGCCTTAACACTACCCTACATCAGCTTGATCTACAAAAGAGTGCACAGCATTTCACTTCAGACACCTCTTTATCCTCTTATTGTAACAAACTGGCTGTGCAAGCTGCAGCCATGTTTGAATTGGCACGTACTGTAACGACAGGCGTTGACCTATCACAAGTACTCGGCTCAGTCGAGAATTGTCTCCAATCTACCTCAGGAACAGTGACTAGTATTGAAGACTTGTCACTAAGGAATTACGCTCTCCTCGTATCGGAGAGACTAATTATATCATACGAGTTAGATCATCTTATAAACACTGGCCAGTGGAGAGCTCTCAATGATATGCGGCATAGTGATGACTTCACTACCAAATCATTAGTGACAGAGACACTACAACGAATAGACACATTTGCCTTAACTCAGGGCAAACCTTTGGGGGAAACTTGTTTAAACACTTGCCTTAGCAACTTGTTACAACAAAACATTGCAGAAAGACCATCATTGGAATCACTAAAATATGAGACTGCACTAATATCAAAGTTATTTCAAAGTGTAGACACAACATTGACTGCCTGTATAAGAGAGCATTGCTCTGTATATATATCGGAGCTTGTTAACTTTGGTAGTATAGAAATAGGACAAGTGGAAGCGTTATTGACTGATATCACTAATATATTGCGTAGACAAATCAAACAGCTTGCCACCAGAGGGTGCCTCACGGAGCTGTCCACTACCTGGCTTTATGAACAACTGTGCTCAGCATGTGGCAAAGTCAAAGGATTGGACCCAAAAGGTTAAAACCCTCATCAAAATATGGTATTTCTAATGCTGTGGTCATACGTGACAGGCATGTTTTTAACTTGTGCTTGAGACATGTCATTGAGAATGCAAAATTTCAACTTGTAGTCACTTATACTCACTTTATTCCGACAGTTACACGGATGTCGATGCTATTCCATGTAGTAATAATCCGTTCCCCTACATTGATTTGATTCAGTGGCGTGAACACGATGTCTGGGAATTTGTTTTATTATTAAATAGTGTGTATGGTTTGAGAGCTTTACAACTAAACTGTCACATATATTATGTAAAAAACTAAAACTACTGTAGCATGCAAATTCCCAGTTGATCCCATAATTACGATAACCACTGTTTGATTGAAATGCGTTCTTTTTTTATTAATTGCTTTGCTGCAATCACAACGTATTACTTCTGTTGCAGATATGCCTAAAGACTTGCTGGAAATAGCAATAATGTTGAGCATGTTTGAAAATAAATTTAACTTGACATCCAAGTTGGTATCGAAACGTGAGACATGCACACTATCCCAGTCACTGGTCAGTGAGGCCCGTAAGCTAGCAGGACTCTCTAGTGACCTCGCTAGGAAAGCTGCTACCCCTGGCACTACTGAAGCTAATATAGCATCATTAGCTTGTAGGCTGGAGCAGATAGACCGGTCACTCTTTACTTACAGTGGTCACTATGGCAACACTGTCCAGCAGGTAATTACAATATAAATACAGGTACATTCACCTTTGACCTGATCAATAGTTCCTCTGCATAATTAATTTAATGATGGCAATTAGGTTGCAATATGTTATTTATTACGTCTGGTCACTATGCCCAAGCGTTCATTGCGCGCTTATCAAATCTGTAATTAGTGAATCGTGGCCTACGTTGCTTATGCTCATCACAACCACGTAGTGGGATAGAATGACTTTGCAATTGAGTCTCCCACTCCCACTTTGACCGAGTTTTGCATGATTTTTTTTACCAAAGCCCGTCAGGTAGGCTTGTGTCTACTTTTCGTGGACGACTGTCAGTTACTACTTACATGTATGTATCTGGCAGGGCGATGTAAGCCGACTGGCAGATGTGACTGTTGACAGTGGGAGAAAAAATTTCCTTCATACCTGACAGTTGGAGACGAGGCGTTCCGCATGAGGGTAGGAACGATCTACAAAAATCTTCACCAAGAGTGACTAATGCACTATTATCCTGTGGTTTAGAGTGCCTGGAGCACGCACCTTGGTGGGAGGCTTATCGGGGTGACAAAAAGGGGTGGTGATTTTCTTCTAACGAGAACTCACCGAGGATTGAACCTGCTGCCTCCGGCATGGTATTGTACCTGTTGAGTCTGAAGAACTCAAAGAGGAAGTGGAGGCCTTCAGAGTTCGGTTTTAAGCCAACTTGCTAGAGAAGCCTTAGATTCCTCGATGTTCTCGTAGAAAGATGATAAGATAGCAAGTAAGCTATTTTTCCACTACTCTACACCAGCTCTTTCTTGTTGGATTATACAATGTATTTATTTATTGCATCAAACTTTGCTAACTATTACCAGGTTATGAGGGAAGTTGTGAACAGTCTGCAGATGAGTCTCCTCAGACATCAGCTTGGCTGTGAGGAGTACCCCGGCTCTCCCACTAAACAATCATTATCTCACCAGGTGGAACAACTCCAGTTACAGCTACAGCTATCTAATCAGCGTAGTACAAAGGTAATGCATAGCTACATATGGTTCAGTGCTGGTGGATGTTTGGGACGTGTTGTTAGGCTTCTGCTTTTTGAGTCTATTCTCTGTCATCTCAGACGGTATGCATACGACTATACATGTGTTTGTGTGTTCTCAACAGTTCATCTCTTAAGCACTAGATGTGAAATACTGTCTAATATTACGTTTTATTCTGGACTAGCTAACTAACAAACCCTAGTAGATGTGCAGCTTGCAGATTGCAGACTATTTGTGCTCGAGTTGTCACCAGGTACCTATTCTCTATCACATTCCTCCTTGTGTGGCCTTCACAATACCCAGCCACTGTTGGCCTATTATACCCAACCATTGTTGGCCTGTACCCAACCACTTAGCAATGCCTGTCACCTGCACTAATGTCTTGTCACATTCAATAATCTTACTTGGCACATTCTTGCATTCCTTTGACAGGTTAATAATTTAAAATGGCACCCTGATTAAGTCACGGTATAACATATTTCACTTGTGAAAATGGAATGAGGATGTGACTTTTGATGCTGCAATTTTAACGTTTTAGCCATTTTTTGCTTATAGGCAGCCTTCGAAAATATTTGTTCCGTTGTTAATATTTGTAAATGAATATAACAGGAATTGGACATAAAATGAGAAACTTTGATTCCTTTCCTCTTATTACTCTTAAAATGGTTGCTACATCCCTGTCCACTTCCAAGCCGTGCCAACAAACATTTCTGATTTTGTGAAAATTGTTGTGGTAATAATTTATGTATTACAAATATTTGGCACTGACAAGGTTGCCAATATAAGTGACAACGGCACTGTCCCAACAATGTAAGTGTGAGCATATTCTGCAGCTTCGGCTGTAATTTTGAAACTTGCACTGAGATTTTGTAATATCGCGCCTCATGTTTGCACTATGCGATATTGTCAGGGAATTTTTGGGATTCCTATCATTTAATTATTTTATTTTGAATAATTTAATACATTTAATTATTTAAACTAAATGAGAAAGTGAAGCATTTATTATAAAGCGAATTAATTAAATTTGAAATGTTTTGTTAAATTAGTATCTACTGTAAGAAGAAAATACGATTATTATATTTACTTCCTATAGATTTAGATTAAGCAATATTTTGATGCTTTGATTTAGTCTTGCCTTTGATGGTAAGAAGTGCACACCAGAAGTATATACGGACTAAAATATTTGCCAATCAGTAAGTGTTTACTACGCCCATAGGTTTGGCCGCTTGGGGATTCTACAACCCGCTAGCACAATCTATCAATGGACGTTCTCGAGTGAAGGCTTAATTTTGTAATAAATTACCCAAAATTAAATGCGTATAATTTTGAGAATGTGCCCAAGAAATTAAAGTTGTATAGGAGTTGCCCAACTCATTATGATACCGCTTTTCACTTTTTAAATCGTAAAATGTCGTTCCATGTTGCATTGCAAGAACTTTTTGTGGACACTATTAACTTAGCTTCTTTGCATTTTGCTGACTATGAGAGGAATATTGTATTTAGGTAGTGCATGTTGAGCAGCATGAGAGAACGGTAGAAGCTCTGCACGATGAGATGTCTCTGCTGAAAGTAGAACATTCCACAGAGCTGGATGAAAGCAAGAAGGATATGAAGATGGTGCTGAAGTCAGTGAAGGCTGAAGAGTACAGACTGGCCACCGATCTAACGGAACAAATATCTGAACTGGAGAACCAGCTGGCTGAAGAGAAGAGAACACACCAGGTATCCTATGCTCACTGTTGTAAACGTGCAAGAGGAGTACATTACATATATTCGTATTTCTCATGATGTTAGATAAAACTTGGTTGTATATGTTTGGTGAAAATATCTCAAATATAACAGATAATCTTGTGGTCAGGTGGTGCTAGCAGACGAGTAGTGATATGATAAGTGTCCTTGAGTATGGGTGGACCATATAGACAGGAGAAAGGCTGATTCACAGATAGATAATTGAGCTACGCAGTGATTGCCTAGCATCTAGATAATAGACAGCTAGTGCAAGGCAGCATACACCTACATTTATATTGATGTCCTGCATTTTGACGTCAGTGAAATCTATTTGTGTCAATGCTTAACGGGAGCAGAGTGTGCTAATTATATACTCCACATCTATGACTAAATCTATGACATCACTTCTGCGTATTTACTCTTCCACCTGCTGCTCATCACAGTAGTGCGTGGTTAGAAGACATCTTTCAGCACAGACATTCTAATCAGCACAGAATTAGTGATTGCCATGTTAAGTGTTCGTAACCTTTCTGTAGGTTATCAGCTAATCAGTATGGACATTGTCCATTTCACTGGATGCTGCTCTGCTACACATTGACAATACAGCACACATGCTTCTAGGCATGAAAATTGACGTCCTTCCGGCTCACTGCAGTAATCAACGACAACTCGACGAGAGAAAGAACTAGAACTTTGTCTCTTTGGTTGCATTTTAGACATAGATATAAAGTTGATATGGTCTAAAAATAATATAATTGTTTACTTTCCTTATCGTGTAGTGTCAAAAATAATTATGTAAGACGTTTGCACGCTGCAAATTATCAAATACTAGGTATATCCAAGGAACTTTACATTGAACATGTGCACTTTTCAAATTATCGATTTCACACCAGTCATTCGATGTGCTAGCTGGTGACTAACTGAAAACTGGTAGAGCATATAACTCGGACAAGTGAATAGTTCAGGAACATGTAGATACACTGGAAATCGCAGTCTTCGTACTATATTTTCCATGCAGTGTGGAATTATGGACTAACTTAACTGTATTGTTTTATATTTTGTCCAGATTGAGTTACTAAAGCTAAAGGAATCCAGGCCTGACACTGTATCAGCTGAAGATCACGCTCAACTGAAGGATAAAGTTAGAGATTTGGAAAACTGTCTGCATGAGATGCAAGAAGAGTTTGAAGAGGTTTGTACATTATGAACTATATTTTTACCCAAAATTAAATGAAATTATATATGGGTGAATTTTTTTTAATTTTGTACAGGCAAAAAAATTGAAAAAATAAATATTGAATTGCCATGAAATGTGTACCATATACCCAGAAAAAAAATGTACCGATTACGCTTACGACGATTTTAGATGGCTACCGCCATCGGTTATTGACCTATGACCTTTCAAGGTCGGCGCGGCAGCAAAAATGTTGGTAAAACAAAACCTCGCCATCTAAAAAGTTCAATACTAACTAAACTAACCATGCTGATTTCATTTCTGGACATCTTGAAAGTGTGAGATCGATAGTTTCCAGCCTATGACCTATGTATGACCTCATTAACTCAGCGCGGCAGCGAATATGGGAGAAATATTACGCTGGCGAGCAAAGAAATTTGTAGATGATTTGTACAAGTCAAGACATTTGTACCATATATGCAAAAAATGCACAGATTACGTTTATAATGGTTTTAAATGCATAACTAGCATCAGTTATTGACCTATGCCCTTTCAACGTCGGCGCGACAGCAAAAATGTGGTAAAACACA
>JAOQGN010300186.1:0-15443 GCA_027564295.1 Himantozoum antarcticum
TCTGCTCCAGGAGCGACCTACACCGCCCCGCTCCGGAAACCCGCAATGTATAAACGCGCGGTGGTGTTGAAAACTTCGTCCTCATGCAAAAGTGTAAACTACGAGTCTCGACGACACACTGGAAGAAACGAAAACCCGTTTATTAATATGTTTCATACAGAATCAACTTTATTTTCCGAAGAAATAAACGACGTACACCAACGATCAAATTCTGTCAGCCACTGGAACAGTCCTCACCGTCAACATCTCACCAAACGCACTCAAATGCATATAGTAGGTGTTCCCTGTCGAGGTCGCGTGACAACCCCTCCGCAGTTCTCCCATTCCCATAGACAACGCCGGTGTCTGCCCCCATCTGAACAAGGGCTCGCAACGACCCCTCGTCGTTGTTCGCCACAGCGATGTGGCAGCACGTAAACCCGTCAGAGGATATGTGCCCGTTGAGCGCTTGTCCGCAGGTGCTAGAATATGTGAAGCGGAGCCCCCGGACGGCTGTGGCGACGGCGGATGTGCATTCGGCATCTTTGCGGGAGATGGCCACATGGAAGGCTGTCTCGTCTCTGTCAATTCTCAAGCGGACGTCCTCCTTGGGTGGTAGAAATGGATCCAAACTGAAATAAGGGAAGTTATAGAATAGGTATTTGCCCTCGTACCGACAGAACGGTGCGACCAGCGAATACGCACTAGCCATTCTACCTCTGGCGAATATGATATGGCAAGGCGTTTCCCCTTCGCTGTTGCATATGGATCCTAATCCCGGTCTACCCATTAGGAACACGAGCCGGACGATACGGAAACCACCATCTGGCAATCAGGTGAAAAAGTATATCCGCTCGGACCGTCTCTCGCCAGTCCAACCCAGTCGGCGGAGGCGGGCACATAGACAGCTAGACACGTGAGCATCTAGCATACTCAAAGGCGGGCGGCTGCTGCCACCTAAAGGGTAGGAACCCCAGAGCGCCATCCTCAAATAAGCAGAAGGACACTTTTGACGAGAGCATCGCCAGGCTCCGACGCGAGACCATCCACATCCATCATAATCACCGCCTGCTCGTCTCGAGGTTCAGACCTTGAATGATAGGCGCGCGTCATGATGTCTCGTTATCAAGCTCAAACTCCACCGGGTGATGAATGAATGAGGGTATTCCGTACACACAACCATCACCACAAACAATTGAGTAAATGGAGCCTCTCTTCTGTTGGACCAAAAGTTTATTTATTGCACATTTAAAAAACGGTCATAGAGAGCGGTCATAAAAATATATACTAACTCAATCTCACAAAAAGACAAAGTTAGTTTATGGTATATTTACAGAAGAAAAAATGCGCATTACAATAACAATAGCCATAGTAATGGAGGAGAGTGCTTATAAAACGCATATATAAACTCACTCCTACAAGACGACAAAAGTTTATCTCTACTACATTTACAAAAAATATGACAATAGTTGTAGTGACGGCAAATCTCGTATCTTCACATACAAAGACACATAAGTAGATATTCTGGAAAAAAGAACTACAGAGAAATGTTGAAAGTGGAAACTCCATCATCGCACACACCTCGTTTGCCGTAAAAAATAAGTCAATCCCGTTTTTAGTTGTGAATACGTATAGGTGGTATTGTCCTTTCTCACAAAGCCTCTGTTAATTCCCAGCTTAGGCACCCCTGTTTTGAGCAGACGACGAAAACACTCTTTTGTGAGCCGGTTCTTACCTTTGCTCAACCCATTGCTACTGTACTTTGTTCCGTTACCATCATCGCTCCATCAAAAGTAAGTATTTGAATTAAGCGCTATTATACCACTCCCTTCAAACTCCTTGAATAGTCCCGGAGTGCGCATGTCGTGGTTGTATACCATCTGACACTGACAGCAGTGGTCGGCACTCCACTCCAGTCTCCATCTTGACTGGCACAAAGTCGGGCTATCACAGTATGATCTTGGGAACCACTGTCCATACTCTGTAGAATGCGTGTCTCCGATCCGGTCTAACAATTTCCTCGAGGAGTCCTGTTAGAGCCATATAAGCACTGTCGGTATCCATGCCCACGCACTTGAAGTCCCTCCTGTCCACAAACCTATGAACGAGAAACAAAAAAATACTCCGACTTGCCTCACTATTCACAATCCGACGATAGGTCATAGCACAAGAGAGTTTGTGGGAGTGTACACGATTGTGCACAGATGTGGAGTAGTTTAGGGTTTCTAGCTAGAAAACACAGGGGTGTTGAGGGATGATGGTAGAGTACACTAACCTGTCCATTAAGTTGTAGTAGAACTGCAACATCCTTAGCTTGGCATACTGCAAGATCGTGAACCCGAGGGTAATGGGCACATCCATGTTGAGCTGAAACGTACAGGGAAAGAATGGTCAACGGTGACATACGGGCAACACTCGCACCGATCACACACTCGGAGTGAAAATGGCAGTGGGAGTCTCAAAGCATACGATGAAAGCAACAGTACAAATACAGTTTTCAAGGCTTAAGTGATATTACACATGTACTCGATAAAAAACAAACTCACCTTCTCTTCCCTACTGGTGATCTCGTAGACGCTTGTAGAGACAGTTGTAGACGCTTGAGGAAACCTGTTGTCAGAGGCAAAGTGACGCATGTGTTCGCTCAGATGTTCACGACCAACATTGACGTTCTTAAAGATGGGATCCATCTCTGAAAATTTTTCCAGATGGTCGTCGGGACCGAGATGCCGCATTCTGTAAAAACCGAAAAACTCCCCGCTCACAATCTTGGCGACGGCTGAATCCAGCGACATCGGTCCTCGGGAAGACCCGTACAGAGTTGAAAAGAAGACCTTTAGAAATACCTATATTTCAAGGTTTTCCCAGACCGTGGTTTCCCACTCGCACTCCCAAGTACTCACCACCTCGTGCCCGAGGGTGCGCATGTATACTTCCTTTCTGAGTGTCCGTATGCAGCTCTTTCATTGACATCTTTCTGATGGGATGCGTTTCTGCACCAGCCGTTTTTTCACACGGGTGACCATGCCAAAAGCATCCTTGAAACTGTTAAACCTTGCCACTTGTTGGACAGAAGCCGTCGACGGTGAGTGCTGCCCCAGACAAACCTCTCCGCCATCATGAACGTGCAGTATGCGCACACCGCTCACCCACGCCTTGTGCTGCAACCAACTGTGGACAACCCGACTGAAACGTTTGTTAGGCTCTAGCACGGGTCCGTTCTTTTTTAACCTTCTGCAAGGATAGCCCGATGAAAGTTTCTGCATGATGCACCAGAGGTCTAGGGCATTGGCATCGACCCCAAGTGCCCTCTCCCACTCCTTGACATCGGAGCCGTAGTCTTTTGGACGGATAACGGTCCTCCATTTTTCGTGATACCTATGAAATGTGATGCTGGGACCACCCGTCAGGTTAGCCCGCACCACATGATAGATGTCTTTGTTCGCATTGTCAAATGGATTGTGTGTTGAGAAGGTAGTTTCGAACAGCTGAAAAAGATGTGTCGACGGGGATTGGGCAGGGTACCTCTGTGAAAACCATCTAACAGCGAGTCCCGGGAGAGAGACTGCTGGCTTGAGCATGTCAATTCCCTTAACCTTGCAAATGGCGCTCTGTCTTTGTAAAGCCTCCTGGAACAGTTCAACGTCCAGGTTGTTATACGTTATGTTATAGGTTACGTTATATGTTATGTTGTCTTCATTTTGTGTTCATACCACGCATCGAGACACCTCGTAGTCTTCTGGCCTAAGGTCGGTTCCCCGCAGTTCGCTACGGAACGCCTCGCTTGGAGGGAAAAGCCCTTTGCACTCGTAAGGGAAACACTCGTAAAGGAAATGCTCGTAAGGGAAAAACCCTTTGCTCCCTGCGCAACCAAATGCCTGGAGGTTCTTTTGTAGGAAATTCCCGCGGCAATGAAGTCGCACAAGTCCATGAAACGCAAGTGTTCGCTCTCAACGCATGTCGTTGCGGTAACCCTTGACAACAAACTTGAAATCGGTCCCCTCGAACGCCCTCAACAGGGAACTCTTCACGACATTGACGTCGTACTGCTGAAAGTTGCAGCCGACAACCGGTATACACCTAATGTGATGGTTCAATTCTCTCCAATCCGTTGAAATCTGCGCGATTGGCATAGGATCCCTTGTCGGAAAGGCACAATCCTGGAAAGGCTTCTCGGTCCCGAGAGCGTTCCGTAGCTTCGCGCAGCCGACTCCTGATGCCGGCGAACCGCACCAACGCAAGCCGGTGAACCGCGCCAACACAAGCCGGCGAACCTTATCAGCAATCGCGCTCAGGTGATCCACACACGCTCCAATGCATTCGTCAACTGTACTTCTTCGGGCATAACATTTCGGATCCGTGAAGCCCGGAACGTTTGAACAGACCGATACGTTCAACAGCTCGTGTCTAGCTGTGAATGTCAGCATTGGTGTTTGGTCGGGTAGCTTGTCTCTCGGCATGAATGACTATGTCCCAGGTGGCTCTGTACGGGTAATAGATCAGCTCTGGATCGGACACGTCTATTCCCGCCAGCTCCCTTACCTTCGTAAAGACCATGGGTGTTGGTTTAAATTCGCCTCTAGGAAACACAAAACGTGTGGTGTCTCCTACGTGGCACTTGTGCCTGGCCAAGTTGTGATAGCGAGCAAAGCACGCACTCAAACTCCTAGGCAAAGGCCTGTACGTTTTTGCTGAGATGTTTTAGAGACTATTTTTCTGTGCTGTTTTTTAGTGTTATTTGTGCAAGTTAAGATACAACGCTACCCCACTGCCTCCAACCTTTCTCCCCGTTGATCACAAGACATGTGCCACCATCACGAGACAAACTCATGACCGTTACGGGAACATCAAAGCACTTTTCCAGCATCAAAAGGTCAGAACATCCTACACCGGGAAACCCGTCTGCCCCGTTATTGCTTCCCACAAACGATAGATACCGATTGAGCATTACTAGCCTGTCGGTCTCAGACACCCTCAGTCTTTTGCAGGAGCACTTGCGAACACCTTTGCAGTGGCATCCGAGTCGTCTGAACAGACACCTAAAAACAGTCTGTCGTGGTACGGTTCACCGGTGTTACGTAGGGTTGCCATGGACAATACGTGCCTGGTGTTGAGAATGTAGGGTGGTAAGCGGACAGGCGGGTAATCTTCCACCATTGTAGTCCCAACCTTGCCCATCCCCTACAGCTTGTACACGTAAAACGTTACATTTGTAATGCTCTCCAGTTGCCAGGCTATATTGGGTCTTCTCATTGAAACCCTCTCCCTCAGATCCATTTCGGCAAACCCCGAGTAAAAAATCTTTCAGACGCTGTGCGGAAGTAATCAAAACTGGGCACGGAAATTCTGTGGCATTGTTAGAAGAATGGAAATACCTCAGCTCACCCGTTGTTTTGTGACGCAATATCGCACCCACAATTCAATTGATCTTTGTCCTGCAATCCAACTTCCCAGAGTGCTAACAACAACTCCCACACTCCGGGGTCATACCCTACAGTACCACACCAGTCTCCTCCCCCACCGGACCACGTTCTAGTATTCAGAGCGTCAACAATCTTTTGTCTCCTCAACCTAGTCCTCATCGCTCCCCAGTACCCGGTCAAAATATCATCCGTTGCCTCGTTGCCCACGGTATCGTCAAAGGCAAGCCAAGGCTTTTCCTTTTCAATCTCATCGCCTTCGCCGCCTCCCTCACGTTTTGTCGCGGCAACCCGCCTCCCGACACCATGCACTTCCAACGCGTGAATACGGACATCCTCCACTGTGTCCAAAGTATTGGAGCACGCTCCACAGTACCGATGGGCAGTTAGCTGGTGCCTGGCGAGATGTCCTCCATTCCTCGCGTACGTCTTTGGACAGTACGTGCAACTCGAGCGGGAAGTCCGTTTTGAAGGCTGTTCCGTCTCACCAGTCCTCACCGTGTGTACCAGCAGGTGTGTCTTCTCAAATTATCCATCCTGGTTAAAAACAGCGTCACACACCCGGCACTTGAATGGGGCTCGGTGAACATCCGACTCATGTGCAGCCAGCTCCTCTCTGCCGGGGAAAGCGGTCAAACAAATGTGAATATGAACCCACATGTGAACCCACCATCCATGGCAGCCACCTCCTGGGTGTGCACCTTATTGATATGTCTTCTAAAGTTTATTCGTCTATCAAAGGCCTTCCCACACAATACACACTTGAAGCCATCATCATCACCTTCAGCGGTAGTGGTGGTGGTCTCGTCTACCTAAAAGAAACAAAACAACAAGTATCAATCCCAGGATGTGGAAACAACTCTCTATCTCTAGACCAATACCACTCCCACCACCAACTCCGATCCTCACCGCCAAGGCATCGAATGACGACGATGGTGGCAACGTCCCTTCACTCCTCGTCTACATAAGGCTGCAACGAGAGAGAGGACCTAAGTTAGTGCCTCGAGACCACGACGTCCCGGGGAAGGGGTATCCTGGGCTGTTGTTTTTCCCTCCGGTGGTAAACTTTTGGTGCGCGTGGGGCGGTCGCTTCGCAACCGGCTGGTACGAGCGCTAACTCACAGAAAGTTACGTTGACAATTGTAACATATTTACCTCGTCTCTCCACCGTCACTGTCTCTTCGCCGTCATCAACAGTTTCCCCTCCACTCTCAGACATTTTATTCCCGTTGTCGAGACCTTGACGACGTTTGTTGCCGTCCTTGTGGTTTCGTACCGGTCGACACGTCATTCACGAAAAAATCGTGCAGGCTGATGCTTTATACGAGCATCGGCCGAGGTACGCGTTATGCCCTCCTCGTGCCTATTGGTTGGTCAGTGGAATCAGAGGTGAAAGTTCAAATTTAAATGTGAGTTGTGAGAAACAAGAGATTGTTCGGAGTTTTGGTTTATCATTTTATTGCGTTTGAAGAGTTTAATACAACGTGGTCACACAAAGAACACTTTGTGATAGAAAAAAGGAAATGCGGGTTAGGTGTGAGAAAAAACACTACAACAACGGATGCAAAAGGGTTTACTCAGACAAAAAAAGAACTAACGTCAAGCTTATAAATCATCTCATGATAGAAAAGGATAAATATACAGATTCGAATTAGGTGTGCAAAACTGCGTGCGGACGGGTGTAAAAGAGGTGATCGGGTTGCACGGGTAGATTCTTAGGCTTCAAGTACCACTGTTGTCTCCATCATCCCCCATCCCACCTAAGAAATCCCTTTGAATCGCAATCGACAATCATCATGTCGTAGTAGGTTATGTTACCCTTACTAATCCTTTCCCCTTTGTAAATCATCATTCCCGGAACACTCTTCTTAGCCTGAGCGTACACTCTCCGGAACAAAGACTTCGCCCCTCTGAACCCGATCATCTACGTTTGTCTCATATGACATTACCGGGATAGCTTTCCTGCCACAGGCAGCGACTGTCCTGATCCCTCTAAAGACAAAAACAGTTCCCGCCTCAAACTGCGAAGAGTTTTTCTGTAGAAAGAGTCCATCAGCTCCTGCTCCGTCTTTTGTCGATACTCCTGGGCCAAACGTTTCACACTGGCATGGTTTAGCGGGCCATTTGTCGTCACCCGTTTCAAGTTATGAAACTTGTGAAGACTGCCACCATCGCCGCGCTGATGGTAGGCTGGCCATCCCCATGTACACCATGATGCAGGGAAAATAGTATTTTTCACTGGCATCTGGCATGATTCGCCATCAGTTTGTAAGACTCCCTTTTGCCACCGCTTGTCTTTTTTGTCGTGACTCAGTTCAATATGGCTATTTTTCCATAGGCCGAGTCTATCAGCTCACCATCATACACCTCCATGTCGGTATAGGCCTCCGTGTCGCCCAGCGTCTTGTAATTGTCCAGAGCCCTCAGATGGTCCTTCCTCATTTTGCTGAAACAAAAAAAACACGCTGTCAGCGATTATATTGGTCGGCTTCGTGACTTCTGTTGGGGAGGGCTTTCGTAGTCACCATTAGTAATGGGACATCGTGCAAACTGGCACGTTTTGTATCGGCAATACCGCACTGCGGGAAAGGACATTAGACATTCGTTGCGTACCTGTCGGGCCATCATTGAGGTTTGGGAGACAATATATTTTCTTACTCGTCGTGGTTCCACTAGTTCGAGATTAAAAAACCTTGCCTCGTCCCGGTGGGTGCATTTGATAAAAGGTAAACTTTTGATCAAAGGTTTCTTGCTTCGTTTTGCGAGCAATTCTCAGTTCCTCGAGCGAGGACTCGCGCTTGTCTTCACTCTCCTCTCCACCAGCCTTTTTGAGTGACGACGGTGCTTTCCTCTTTTTCGTCGCCGGACCTTGGGCATTGCCGACATCTCCTACAGCGTCGTCGCCGGGTTGAGAGGAACCAGTCTCCGCTTGCAAGGTCCACTGTCACCGCCATTCATCCGGGGTATGATCTGTTGTGTGTCGGGAGTCTAGAATCACGTCTGGAAACTCAAAGGGGTTTTCCTCGTCCAGTTGTCGCTGCGTCATTTTTTGCCACGTCCGATATCGTGTGGTAATGATCGAGTGTTGAGATGTCCCGTCGTTGAGTTTTATAGATAAAACCCGCTGCAGTCCCATTGATCAGTGCAACTGTATTTCGGCCTATCACTGTGTGAGCGGGCAGATTCTTTACATCAGGTCGTCGGGACATTGTTTAGTCGGATGTCACATCTCACAGTGAGCGATGTTCCCGACGTTTGGGGAGTGGTTTTAATTTTTAACTCGGTTCTAAAAACTTTCTCGGGCGAATTTCTTTGACGTCCGTGTCATGTGGCTTTTTAGTCACTATGTCCTTATTTTATTTGTTGATCACGGTGTCCCTGTTACGCTTTTTTCTGGTCACGATGTGCTTGTGTCTTTTGGTTGTTGTCACGATGGGCTGTTTTTGGTCAGACTGTCTTCTTTTGGTTGTTTTTTGTGGTCACGATGCCCTTGTTATGTATTTTTTGTCACGATGTCCATGTAATGTGCATCGTTTGTTGTCACCATGTACTTTTTTGTCACCATGTCCTTTTTATGTATTTTTGTCTCCATGTCTATGTTATGTATTTTTTGTCACGGTGTACTTTGTCACGATTTCCTTTTTTATAGCATTTTTTGTCACGATGTACTTCGGTTTCACGATATTATTGTCTTTTCTTTGTTTTATCACGATGTCCCTTTTCGACTGTCGTCACGATGTCCTTGACCATTCTGGACGAGGTTGTTGATGATGAGGCACAATTGAGTCGACCAGATCCGCTCCTCTCCAGATTTGGTTTTTGGGACGTTTGCTCTCTCTGGAAATCGCACCCCCATCCCATTTCGCCTAGTCTTGGGTTCTACAAAATCCCCGCATTCTACCCGTCTTGATCACCCACATTTGATTTTGGAACTTGTTTCCCTCTTTCGCTCACACCAAAATAGCCTTAGTTTGTATTCATCGTTGGTGGGGGACGGGTGATGGTCCACCCGTCATGAAGGTGTGGACCCCTGGTTATTAGTGTCCTAGATATTGACCGAGGGTACTGATCTACTCACACTATACTACTCAGAGGTGTACAATTCAAAAACTAACTGCTGCTTGCAATTTTTATATAGGTTCAATAGACATAAGTGCAATTGATTCTGTGGTTCCACTTACATTCGTATCAATAATTTGCTTTTTTTATCAGAAATGTCGGCCTATGGATTAAGTAATTTTGCTTGTTTGACTTTGTAGACATGTTATACTACCAAAAGAAATAGCCAAACTTGTACCTTCCACACATTTAATGTCGGAGTCCGAATGGAGGGGGATAGGAGTGCAACAGAGCCAAGGTTGGCAACACTACATGATGCATGGTCCAGGTAATTGTTAAAGCACGTGTCCATTGGAGTAAGATGTGCAATTAATTTGTTGACTCTTTCAGAATTTGTTGACTCTTTCATAGCATCTCCAAGTGAAATGGCAAATGCAAGTGGGTCAGTCAATTTTTATGCTGTAGCGATAGGATTGACTCTTAATAGCGCTATTGGCCTAACAAGTAGCCGGCGGTGCAAATCAAATGTGCAAGTCAGGATTGCTTGCCATGTCGAAGTTTTACGAAGGTATGTCATCACTCCTGAGGCTTAAAAACGCAACCAACTCACTGAGGCCATTCCAGTTCATTGACAATGCAGTTTATGTTTCATGGTGAAACCATGGCTGCTGCCTTCATCAATTATTGTATTTACGCGACACCAAGTAAACTATGGTAAGACTAAGAGCCGACTAAACATTGAACAAGAGACTTATTGCTGATACAGATCTCCAAGGAAATTTGTTACAGTTCAATTTTGAATTCGGTTACCTTGACCTTCGTCGCTTATATCTGGGGGTTGAAGTTCTGGAATCCCGGAACATCATCGACACCGCAGCGACAGAACTGAAAAGGAATTTTACCGGAGATTTGAGTCTACCTATTTAGCTTGTTGTTTAGATAATATGATAGGCTACAGTGGTTCGTTATCTCATGATAGATAATTGTAATTGGCTTATAATGGTGCAACTTGTTGTGGTCTGTGTTGGTGCCTTTCTGCGCCAAATCTTAAAAATACCAAAAAATGATTAATTGTCCAAAGCTCTGGCTACCAAAATGACATTTAAAAAAGTGTAGGTTATTGTTTCTGTTCAGAAAGCTTGTTATTATATTATTACCGGTACTGAAAACTCCTCATCCCACGGAATGAAATAGTTCTTAAAATTCCTTTTCATTTCGGTCGGCGCTCCTAAAATCAACTTTCCGGTTTTGGAAAGCCAAAGCTCCAAGATCTAAGTCTAGAAGTAAAGGTGACCGAACTGAAAAGAAATTATACCGAATCATTTCTCGGGTGTTTCCTTAGTTCACTCTCGGAGTAGAAAATTTGGATTCTGTATAGATTTCCATTGAGGCTATTTAACGATCAAAATTGTTGATCACGATTAATGTTGACAGCCATTCAGTAGATCTTCAATTAATCTCTATTTTAATCTGCAGTGCGTTCCATCAGTTTCTATGCATACACAAGCTGTGTGACTCTGAAAGGTAAATAATACTAAGATTTTAGGCCGCAATTTTAGCAAAAGCTTACTGTGTAACAGGTTTGGGTTCAATTAGTGAGTTCATGTGGTCATTAAATTGGTCATTGCGGTCCAACAAATAATCTTCATTAATATGGTGATTAAATTATTACCAGTGATTAAACTTGGATTGGTCATTAAATTAGTCATTGCTAAGATCGTAAAGCAGCACCTCAATCATGAGGTCTTTGGTTCGATTCCTGCTGCGGTCAAAAATTATTATTTCTCTGTCTTTCTATTTCCTGTGTTCTGATCAGCAGGTAAAAAGCTGGAGGCCAGGTGGGTTTCCCTCGACTAGCTCTGCTTTTGGATTACCACCTAAAAAACCAAAACAAACACAAACATTGCATCAATCAGGTCCTTAAATTAATGTCAAGTTATTAGTCATTAAATTTCTCATTATTAATTTAATGACTAATGCAAGTCATTAACGCATTAAACTAGTAATGTGACCCGACCCTGGTGTGTGATGACTTTTCCTGAAAACTAACCGTGGGACTTCGTCTGCATTAATATTAGCCGGAACAGATATTCAAATGTCCATTACAATGATAAATTTATAACAAACAAAGAGCAAATGTGCTCCCAAGTACATACAATTACCTTACAGTACGATTACCTTACAGTACGATTAATTACAGTACGATCACCATCAATTATATTAATCTAGTTAATCTTCAAAATTAGATAATCTTGGTTAATCTGAATCTTTCAATAGCTCAAATTTCCATAAAACTAGTAGTTTTTTTGTTGTTTTACTGCTGTGCTTTTGCTCCCTATTAACTCCTTATAATAAGGATAATATAGGTATAATAAATAATAAAATAATAAGAAAAAGAAGCCCATTAAGCCGAAGTAGTGAAACAGCACTTAGGACTTGGGTTGATGCGCCATAAGGCCGAGGGAGAGCGGAGTAGGTTCTCAAAACATTACAGACTTATATTCATCAAATTTTGGCACAATATAAACACGAACAAGGTGACACTAATAGGTGCTTTTGATACAGATTCGCGCGGCCTTCATTCAAATTAATAAAGTCACCTACCTGCCCGGTGACTTACCGAATGCAATACGAGCGTGCACTTGGTTGTAAATTAAGAGCCAAAATGAAACTTGCCTGTTTTTGGAAAAATCCCAATACAGCTATTACTTTTTGTACATTTTCAGAAGTGAATATAAAAAGGCGGCGCCTGTTGTTACTACACGTATATAATGTAGCGAAATAGCTCAGATGCTGCAAACCATTTCCTGTTATTGAATGCTTGCATTCGTTGAACGAAAATTTTAAATTGATTTTCATGCCTTCGCACTTATCTTGGACTGGTAAGTAGTCGTTCATTGACCTCGGTGGGAATTTAATATATTTTGAATATATTATTATTTGCTCATTTTCATTCATTTATGCAGTGAACTGCCGTCCTAGAACGCAAAACTATACCAAAAGTGCCTATATATCCTCAATATTAAAGTTGTAAAATATAATTATAGGGACGAGGTTCATTTTTCGCAAAAGTGCCCAACCTGCCCCAACACCGGGGCTGGTTGGCAGGCAGATTTTAGATGCATAATAGTGTAAAAGGTTTAATAAAAGGTTTGTCAAGAAGCATAAGTGGATAATAAGTAGATCTAGACTCTAGAGTGTATGAAATGTATCTATGGATATATGTACGAACGTACGTGCATGTTCGGTTTTTCTTTTGTGGTTCTGATTCCTAACCATTTTCTGTGTAAAATAAAACACAGTTTTAATTTTAAGTGTTTCCCTGTGCATAAAAATGACTAATTTTATAGGCAATAGTATGCTTGTAAATAAATAGAAAAACGTTTTAATCTAAATGCAATGTTCCGGGGCAGATTGGGCACTGCCCCGAGCCAAAATGTCCAATCTGACCCGTCCTACAATTTTTGGTATACAGCAAATCAATATGAAAATTACTGAAAGTCATTCTTCAAGCTCTACACATTAAATAAAAACCTATTAGGTAGTTTGCATGTTAAATATGAAGCTGCTGCATATGATATCTCAGTGCACAGTGCATGGCCTACTTCCACAGTCCAGATTTAGATATATAGCATGAAAACACATTAAGATAATTTGATATCTTAACTCTGTAAAGAGAAGCATAAAGCTGACTCATGCAGCTTTCTAATGATCATCTGGTACTGGTATGCAATTGATCTCATTTTCTCGGATTGACGGGCAACATGGATTGAAAACTAAGGGTGCCCAACCTACCGCACTCTCCCCTACAATTTTATTGTTGTTAATTTTTCTCTGTTGTAGAAAAACACATACTTTGCTTTAAAAGAAAGAAGACCGCTCCACTACAAACTCAAAACAAGTGACAATAGTACATAAATAGGAATTCATTTCTACATTATATATTGTATTAGCAATTAACATACCTACTAGTTCCATGTCTGCTCTGTGCCGCTATAAAAAATCTTGCATGCTGTAAATATGTTAATATATTGGAAAGATTTGTTGTATTTGATGAAATGATCACTTGTGACCTATGTATAGTTTCTGCGCATCTACTATCATGGTTTCACTTTGTATATACATTATATCAGCTGCTCTCAGTTCGATTCCAATCGATTGTCCTTTTTCACTATGTTGAATTTGGTAACTAAGTGGGAGGTCACTGCTAATCTTAGAACTTTGTACAGCCCTACTTCTAAGATGCGCAAGAAATATATGAATTTGTGACTTCACAGTATGCATGCTTTAATTACATTTATGCACATTACACATCACAAGTATTTTCCTGTTATTTTGTATTATATTGATGAGACATGTTTATTTTAATCAATTACTATTTCGGTCTTGATTTATCTATTATTAAAAGAGGTTTTAAAAACATGTGGTTGCGTGATGATATGTGTACTGAATATTTACAAAATTTGTTGTTCAACAGGACACCACTCTCCTTGTAAGGCCTTGTAAGGGCAGTTGGAGAACATTAGCAGTTGTCATATCTTGATATTACTGAGCAAGGTAGACAAACTCCAAAAAATGTGTGTGCTAACCTAATAAATTTGGTACAGCCATGATGATCTATGGTTTTATTATGATCTGCAAATTACATTACACATACAAATATAATGGAAATGATAGAATACAAACAAGTGGGAACATATATTTACTTATATCTACAAAGACTGGCTTTATTTGCCATACAGCTACTGGCGCCCACAGTTGCGCTAGTGAGTGACATGTGAAAGCTTGAGTCCATGCCACTACCCTGGTTGTGGGTGATAATACATGACATACAAAAAGTGCCAGATGTCCAGGCTAGCTTGATAAGCATAACACATGTATTATGTAGTCTTAACATGAATAGATACTGAATAAGTACTGTTATTGTACCAGCTTAATTTTAACGAAAACTAAATATTTTGTACAAGGCAATGAAATTGGTTTCCTGAGATTCGCTGCAGCTAGACTGATTATTTAACTTGGAGTGTAGATGTAGCTTTAGTTCATGGTCAAACTGATCACATGTGTGGGGTAAAATAGTGGGACTGTGTACTAGTAGGACTGTGCACTAGTGAGACTTATTGATGGTATCGATTAGTCAGGCTGGGGGTAATGGGCATTGAAAAATTAATTTATACTGCTGCTTTTGCATATGCATTGCATTTCATTCCCATCAAGTAGATCAATATAACAAACTTGTTATATTGTTAACTTGTTAACAAACAATATAAAATTACTTGTAATAAATACTGTATACGATTGTTGTTTAGTGAAGTATAATATAATTATCAACTATCGTATACAGTATTTGTATTATATTATTATATTATATATATAATATATTATTATTATTATACAGTATTATATTACACTTTACTAAATCATTGTCATTTAGTAACGGCACAAGCTATAAATATGAGCACATCCTCTGGGTAGTACCAGGCCAGTACCAGGCTATCAGTTAGTTAAAGCTGGGTTTCTTCTTCAGAGATGCTTTCTTGACACCAGACTTATATTTAGGGGAGAAGATGGCTGTGCTGTATACACCACTAGATTTAGGGGAGAAGGTGGCTGTGCTGTATACACCACTATAAGTACCGCTATCATTTGATATCTTGTCTACACCATCTTCAAATACCACAGCCTTAGTGTTCTTCTTTCTACAAGTACATATACATTGTATTATAGTCATATGCTACTGCTCTGCAAATGTTGGTGTTGCTCTAGCCCTGGTCAGAGATGGAATGGTTCGGCAAGAAAAAATATAGAGGGCAGAGGCGTAATATCCTATCTCGCAGTCGCATTACCAGAGTCAAATTTGGCGAGAGTTGGTTTGAAAGGGGAGAAATGCGAGAGTTGTGCCCAAGTAGAAATTAATGAAAACACATTCAAGAAACTTTTCCTGTGTAAGAAGCGAGGTTTGTTTACTGGGAGTGAAACTGATTT
>JAOQGN010300297.1:0-15440 GCA_027564295.1 Himantozoum antarcticum
TCCCACTGTTGAATCGGACACAGAGACGCGCCAAACGGGATCAGTTGAAGCATCATGGAGAACTCGGAGGAGGAGAGGCTTTCAAAGTTTGGGAAGCCACCCATGAGGAAACTCGCCACCGGCACATCCTCCGGATAAGAGAATTCGAGCCAACGTACAACCCTGATGACTACTCGTCATCAGAATACGACGACACCGACGTAGACTTTGAGGAAGTCCGCCGTCAGTCTCGCTCAGCCAACGCAGCCTTCACACCAGGTTGGCCTACTAACCTGCCGGAACATCGAGACAAGCGTCTGATCAGATTCCCGGACACCGCGCTACCACGTAAGCCGGACCCGAACAGCCCAGATCCGTCCAGGATCTACCAAAAGAGTCCTGGCCAGTACGAGCAGGGTATCCAGAACAAGCTTTCGCCACTGTGGACACACAGTAAAGTGAGGAAGGAAAGCAGGCACCCTGTGCTTGCTCGCAACATGTTCCAGGAACAGACTCCAACATCCTTCTTCTACAAGCTAGAAGACCAGCCCAAGGCCGAGGGTTACGTATGCCCTCTTTGCCCTGACGACGAGGACCTGGAAGGGTATTCACAGCGTTACACCTACGTGCTGAGGACACGCTACGCGACCAAGATCTTGTTGGACGTTCACGTCCAAGTATACCACCTACCGTGGGTTTGGGAAATCCCCTGCGGACTGGATGGAAAGGAGTGCAAGTTCAAGATGACCGGACCGATGGATGCATCCGGGCACTTCATCAATGACCACAACTTGGTCAAGGAGGATGCTCAACGCCACACGGAGGCTCAAGTACAGCTGGCCTACGCCGTAAAGAACCGGTACTATATCCCACCAGTACCGTGGACATCGGACCAGCGACCTTGCCCTTGGTCCATACCACTTCGTTTGTACAACGATTTCAACCTCGCACTCGCCAACCCCAACCGAGCTTGCAAGCCAAGACGATACGACGGAGTAGTCACACGAAAGGTACTCCAGGAGGGTAAGCACAACGCTTACAAAGCAGCGTCAAGGAAACGCGATGGATCAGCATCATGGCGCGGTTCTGAGCAAAAACTGAGCCGTAAGCACAGCCCACCCATACCGGACTCGATCCCGAGTCCTCAAGAACGCCCCTCACGCTCCACTCAACAGCAGAGACAGGGCGCCACAGGCTACAAAGGCCGTGAGAGCGGTTCGTCAAACGAGAGTGACAACTCTGCCAGTCGAGTTACAGCAAGGAAGGGATTGTCAGGAGTCCGTGCCAAAACCGACTCCAACTACCGAAACAGAAACCGCTCCAACAGTGGAGGCAGCCACAAATCTGGCAGCAGTCAGAAGTCGACTCGCCCAAAAACTTACTCAAAGAGTAGGCCGACATCAACCGTCACATCGGACGACTCGTCCAAGTTGTTCAAGGTTCCTGGAGAACCTCCAAAGAGGAAACAGACTGGACTTATCCAGTCTCCAACAATGAAGGAGTTAGAAGAAAGAAAGAGGAAGGATTCAGAATCCAGCGAACCCACATCAGACAAGAGCTGTCCCTGGGGGAATCTACATCCGTCACCTCTGACCCAGACAGTACCACTGATGCCCCAGGCTCTTTTCACAGCGCCCGACACCCTGCGACCATCATCCGTACCTCACTTCCAGGATGGAGTGATGGTAGATTTTCCAGTCACCCAAGAAATCGCGGAAGAGATGGAGTTGTCCAGCAACTCCCCTCCTCAACCCACGTTCTTGGTCCCCGAGGCTTCAGCAGCTGCCGGGGCAGTCGCCCAACCATCAACACCAGTATCAGTACCACTTGGCGGATTTGTCCCAAACAAATCGCACATTTCAACAACAGCAGCACCATCCTCTTCCACAGGGAAGAGCTCAAGAGGAAGAGACGAAAGTACTTCGTCTTCAACCAGGAAGAAAGTTACTCCGGCACCCGACCCTACTCAGTTCGCAGAGAACCTCGGCGCCACCGTGAACATGGTTGTTCCCTTAGTCATAGGATCGACTCCCTGCGAGCTCACCGACGAGTTGGGAAGACAGACCACACCCGGAGCCATCATGCCAGGAGAGGTTTTCTGCAAGCTGAGGACGTCAGAAGTGCCAGTGGGAAAATCGCAGCATTGTCTCCGTAACCTGGAAGCCACGAAGATACTGAGAACGGCTCAGTATTACGCATCGACCGGACGCCCCTGGGAGGCCATGCAAGCAGCTGGGACTACCCGAGTAGCTCAGGCTCGACTCATCAACTCCTGGCAGGAAATGGGAGACGTCGGGAACGCGGCATACCTCCACGCAGGAGTGGCGTACGGCTTCAGGGAAGCCACTACCCATAAGAAGACCATCTGGGAATTGGAACAGAAATTGAAGGTCCAAGGAACCGAGATCAAACGTTTGGCCAAAGGCGAACAGATCCACGAGGCAGCTTACCGTTTGCTAGAGAAGGAGAAGGGGAAAGCCGTCGGCCGAGCTAACGGTGCAGAAGAGAGGCTGGAACGCTTCGAGGACATGGAAGCCACCGGAGTGGTTCCTCCTTCGTCTGCTCGCCAGAACCAGAAAGTCGTCGGACTTCAAGACAGGATCGATGAGCTGAAAAAGGAAGTCCGAGACCTGAAAAAGGACATCGCCAAGAAAACACCACCCGCACCAGCTACACCAGCAGCAGATCAACCACGTGATCTGATATTCGACATGGGAGGAATCATCATTCCTTATTTGAGGACAGTGGCCACAACAAGTGTGGACAACGCCAACCTTCTGAGCGACCACCTGAAGTGCGCTCTGCGACAGTCAGGAGTGAATCCCCCCGGTTGGTGGCATCCATTAGGCCGGCCACACCGAGACACCTCATCCACAGCACTGCAACCACCGCCTGAGGGACTGGGTTTCACAAAACCCTTCACACCAGGAAAGCAGCCGGGAGGTTAGGGCAGCATCACACTTGAATAGTTCGCTATTCAAGGCCCATAGATCTCAGACTTTATTAGGAAGTCTTTTAGAGTTTCGCAGAACAGCTACACGCGCAGAGATTACGTCGGGATTTGGGCATAGCACGTGGTTGGTTAGCCATCCACATGCCTTTTAAATCCCAGACTTTCGTATGGAAGTCTTTAAGAAAATCTACATGGACTTGGGCAAAATTTGATAGGATTCGGGAATGGAAATGGGAAATTACAAAATATTTATATTTTGTCCATCGGGACTCTCGCGTTCTTCTGGAGGATTTTGATTGCGACGTCTCGAGATCTTCTTGACTTTCCGTTCACCTCGTGCGCTACAGCTTGTTAGGTTATAACATAATTTATCTTTACTCAGAGTTTGCTGCTCTTCATCCTGTTCATCGCTTAGTCTTCTGTTCCAAGTTGTTACCAAACTTAAGCATTTTTAAATGCTTGTATTGTACGTTAGTCATGTTTTGTCGCCTAGTTAGTTATGTTGGCGGATTTCGTTGTTTTAAGCGGATAATCCGCGCCGGATTTTCGTGGTGTTGACCGCCCCTCGAAATCCATCTTGTACATGTTTAATTAGACGGGAAGTCATTCACCCCGCGAAATGGGAACTCACCCACCCCAGTATTATGGTAGCCGCTCACTACCTCGTTACCAATCTGTACATATATACTCATACATTCATCCAAGTTAGAAATCCGCCTTTAGATTTCTTGTATAGTCATCTGGGAACTTTTGTACCAGAAACTTAGATATATAGGATTTGTTTTTGGGATTTGGGGGTTTAACAGTGGGAGTTAAACGGTAGGAAGGGAGGACTGTAGCGATTATAGGATTCCAGCAGCAATTCTACGTTAAACTCTAGTATATTCTAAACCCTTTAACTAATTATTTTGGCGAGCCGTGTATTTTACAGACTCTGCCTTTCACTTTCATTTTCATAAGCTGTTAGCGCGCGCCGTGTATTGTTACGTCATGAGGAGTTTCGTTTTAGCGTTGCTGTTTTGATTCGCCGTTTTGCGCGTGAGTGCTTGGTAACGTGACGTCATTTAGGACTGCGCGTATCCAGGACTCCAGTACTTGTTCGCAAGTAAACTAGGTCAGTCAATTTACATCTTCAGGCAGACAACAGGTCTCTGAAGAATTAGATCGCTTTTAGCAAAGCGCAATTATAGTTTAGCGATTTACAACGGGAATTCAGCATTTTCGGAACCCAAGAACTATTTAATATTAAAACCGCTTTACATTTCGAACGTTTCACACCTCGCCGGCCGGCGATCAGATCGCCGGCAACTTAATTTAATCCTAGTAATGTATTACTAGTGTGGAAGAACAGGCGTCCCCCCTTGTTTGGCATCTGGAATAGTGCGGGATTAAGGGCGTGAGCTCTCCTGGGGCTATTTTAGACGTGTAACACTTTCTGCGGTATTCTAGAATACCTGTCGTAGAAAGAAAGAGTTAATCAAATTGATTAACTTAGGAAAATTAAGCCAACTGTTGCGGGGTATAAATAAATACCCTTGAAGAGTGACAGAGGGTCTCCTATGACCTCCAGTGAATCAAATCTGGTCTAGGATTGACGGCAACCTTCTGCTTGACGGGAATGCTCTAAAGGGAGTAAGGCAGAACGTCCCGGATAGTTACTACACAGTCCAGTAGTACTCTATTCGCGTGGCGAGAAAGTTCCCCCCATAATAAACAACAATTACTGCTGCCGGCGCCACGAAGAGAAGCTACAACTTGATTGATTATTCAATCAAGCCATAGAAATCGCCGCCGCCGGCCATTCAGCCGGCCAGATCAACCGCCGCCGGCCATTCAGCCGGCCAGATCAACCGCCGCCGCCGCCGCCCAAACTGCCGGTCAGTTTGCAAAGTATGAGATGATATATAAGTTTACTTATATAAACAACAACAACAACCAGCAAAAGAGTATATAGGTCTGCCTATATAATTAGATACAGAAAAGACTAGTTTGATTGATTATTCAATCAAGCCGGCCAATCAACAACCGTCGCCGGCCAATTCGCCGGCCAATCAACAACCGTCGCCGGCCAATTCGCCGGCCATCTCGCCGGCCATTCGCCAATACGCCGGCCACCTGCCGGCATAGCATCAATTCGCCGGCCATCTCGCCGGCCATTCGCCAATACGCCGGCCACCTGCCGGCACAGCATCAATTCGCCGGCCACCTGCCGGCCCAATCGCCGGCGTGTACAGCATACTGCCGCTGCAGTAAGGATCCTATGTTATAGGATAGTAAAGTAATCAGGAAGAGTAAACATAGTTTACTACTAGATTATTGGTTTATGCTACATAAACCACACAACGAAAACACAACGAGAAGTATCACCATAGGTAGTGCGCAGGATACTATTATCTTGACCAGGGATATTAGTCATTCAATACCTCGTGGTCTCACTGCTTTACATACAAAGAGTGGGAAACGTAAATTCGCTACAGTGGTGCCGTGACCAGGATTTACATGTCATTCTAACGAGAGTTACACCTCGCAACAACCCAGGATGCTCGGACATCCACAGACCCGGTCTAAGACCGGAAATCAGACTCCATTTGATAATGGAGATGGAACACAGAATGGGACACCATTACAGCCAATGCAGACGCCACAGACACCTGCATATAACGCAGCATCATGGATGCAAGGTACTAGTCTGTCTAGTACACCAATATTGGGAGCGGTAATTGATCAGTCAATTCCAAATCCAGCAGAAGTCGTCTCAGCTATGAGTAAGGAACAGGCTCAACAATATGCCATGAAGTCAGCTGAGATGGTCAACAACGCGTCACTTTCTCTTATGAAAGCAATGGAAACTACGGCTGAGTTGGAAGCGAAAGTCAAGGACTTAGAAAAGGAGGTAAACTATTCCAATGGAATAGCCCAGAGTTTTCTCAACGCTGATCCTATAGTTGCAAGACTAGAGGCACCAGTAACCAACCCTGCCCCAAGAGCTTTCATGGAAGAAAACAAGAAGTCTGATTCTAACTTCGATAGGAGTTATGAAGCAGATCGAGAAAATAGGAAGTCCGGCTCTAATTTCGAGAGGAATTACGAAGCCGAACGAGAAGAGAGGAACAAGAGCAACAACCTTAGGAAGGTTGTTCCCAACTTCAATGGAGAAGAGACAGTCTCCATAGTATCCTACCTGAGACAATTCAAGATTGTCAGGAAAGAATTCGGATGGACAGATCAAGTGGCCGGGTTCCACTTGGTACGTGCACTAACAGGGAAGGCAGTACAAGTACTGCGCGATTTAAAGGACGAAGACCAGGGATATGAGGTTGTGTCACAGGCTCTCATCAATTCATTCGAGCCAAGTACTCAGGTGGACGCCTACAGAAATCAGTTCGAGTACCGATTGAGGAACAACCGTCGAGAAACGCCACATCAGTACGCTGAGATCCTCAGAACACTAGCGTCCAAGGCTTTCTCCTTTAAAGACCCTGCCGTCAGAGAGTACCTGGTCAAGAAACAGTTTGAGAAGGGACAGACTGTTGAGATCAGACGTGTACTGGCATCAACTCCGGATCTAGAAACAGTAGATCGTTGCGTCGGGATGGTTTCCAAATACGAGGCGTGTTTGGCGACCGAGTCTTTGAGCAGAGTCGGCATGAAACCCAGGGAAAATCCTCATGTGCCTACTGTAAACATTACAGAGGTCGAAGAAATGGAAGCCCTGCCGGCGTCACTGCAAGAAGAGGATTCGGAAGTCGACTACGAAGTGAACTTCACTACGGGGAAGTTCAACCCAGCAAAGAGGACGACTGGACCTCGACCATCCAGCTACAACCAGAGACCCAGAAATACGACCCAGAATCAAAGTGATTCTATCAAACGTTTGGAAGACAGGCTGGACGCTCTAGTGAAAACACTAGAGAGCTCCAACATGGGATATGGGAAGACCGCTGCTCCATCATTCGGGATGACTCATATGGTGAGCGTAGCTTTCACCGATGGCAGCACCAGGGAGTTCAATGAGGACATACCAACCGTTCACGAACTCATGGTGTTGATAACAGGACCGCCGCCAAGATTCGGAGGAGGACGACCAGCAGATCCAAACTCCATTTGTTGGTTCTGCAAGAAAGCTGGACATCGATATTTGAGTTGTGAACTCTTTAGAAAATGGCTCAACGACAGGAGAGATGGAAAAGAAGGACCTCTACCTCCAATGCCTGCTAACAACAACACAACACAGAGGGGAAACTAGGTGAGGGTGGTTCTTTGCAAAACGGATCACCCAACCCCAGAGATCCCTCAGTTAGCACAATAATGGAAGAGCTGCCTGAATATTGGTCCGCCAATATAACAGGTGAGCTAGAGCCGAATAAAGGAGATGGACCGCACTACTATCACGTGGATAATATGGCAGCCCCCTCGTGGTTTTTGCATTGCAAAATAAACGGGCAACCTATGTCGTTATTGGTTGATAGTGGGTCAGAAATCACCGTACTACAGACAGCAGCATATCTCAAACTACCAGCAGAGAGTCGACCAGAGCTATTCCGACACATCGCACGAATAGCAGGAATCGGAGGAAAGATTCTAGTAGATAAAGCAGCAGAAATCACTTATGAGTTCGGTTCAATGAAGCGAGCTTGTAGGACTATGCTAGCGGACATCAAATACGACGGAATTCTCGGCATGAATTTCTTAGAGGACCATCATTGTGTCATGGCAATGAAAGAAGGAATACTTCAAGTGGGAGGAAGAGAAATCCAACTACACAGAGTAACGCCATCGGAACTAGGACATCTAGTTACTGCAGAAACCGTCACCATCCTACCCATGACTGAGATGATAATCCCAGTGAGACAAAAGTATGGAAATCCCCGCCCAGGGATATGCATGACAGGAGAGATGACTAATTCAGCTGTAGAAGACGGATTGTTGATTGGTTCAGGAGTAATAGACCTGTCTCAGACAATTAATCCCCTGGCTATAGCGAACGTCACTCAGGAGTCAATGTTCTTGTCAAAGAACACCGTATTGGCTGAATGCATGGAAATCGACGAAGTCTCAAGCATGGATCATCATGAATACGCCCAGAACCTCACTTACAGCACTAATACTAGTATTAGAGAGGAGGAGTCTGACAACAGCATGAACGCCGCCCAAGAGGACGACAGTACTTTTGATCCAACAAAAGAGCTGCCTGAATACCTAGAAGTCATGCTAAAGGACACGCAATTACCGGAACCTGATATGATTGCAGCGAGAGTATTAATCCACGAATACAAGGATGTATTTGCTAAACCGGATCAACCACTGGGACGGACGAATGTTACTAAACACGACATTCATACAGGAGATCATCCACCAATAAAGCAGAGAGCCAGAAGAGCACCACAACTGCAACAAGATATTATTGATGATGAAATCACCAAAATGTTGGACTCCAACGTCATTGAACCCAGTCAAAGTCCCTGGGGAGCACCCATCGTCTTAGTAAAGAAAAAGGACGGATCAACTCGGTTTTGTGTGGATTACAGAAAACTTAACGATATAAGCATCAAGGACGCCTATCCTCTACCCAACATAGAAGAAACATTCGACTCGTTGAATGGAGCGTCGATGTTCTGCTCCTTAGATCTCGCCAGTGGATTTTGGCAAGTGGAAATGGACCAAGATTCAGCTGCAAAAACTGCATTCGTCACGAGGAACGGACTGTTTCAGTTCAAAGTAATGCCGTTTGGTCTCTGCAACGCCCCTGCAACTTTCGAACGACTGATGGAAATAATTCTGAGAGGATTATTATGGAAAGGTAGCATGGTTTATATCGACGATATAATTTGCTACGGGACTTCCTTCAAAGAAACTGCACAACATCTTCAAGAGGTTTTAGCACGCATTAGGAAGGCTAACCTCAAGCTGAAACCCACAAAGTGTGAACTTTTCAAGAAAAAGTTATTATTTCTGGGGTTCATTGTTGATGAACACGGAATCCGGTGTGACCCTTCTAAGGTAGAAGCCGTCAAGAAATGGCCACCACCAACAGACGTAGGAGAACTACGGAGCTTCGTGGGATTCGCCTCATACCACCGAAGATTTATCAAAGGTTTCGCCCAACTCGCTGCACCGATGATTAAACTCACCAGGAAAACAGAACCTTACGTCTGGGGCGCAGAACAAGAAGAGTCATTCCGTGCTTTGCAGAAAGCACTGATGACCGCCCCAGTCCTAGTTCATCCAACTCGAGGAGATGCGTTCGTACTGGACACCGATGCCAGTAATAAAGCAATGGGAGGAGAGATTTCACAAATCCAAGATGGAGTTGAACGTGTGATCGCCTACGCTTCCTCTTCGTTCTCAAAAGAAGAAAGAAATTACTGCACGACTAAAAGGGAACTTTTAGCAGTAATCAGAATGATGGAGAAATTTCGTCACTACTTATGGGGACGACACTTCACCGTGAGAACTGATCATGGATCACTACGCTGGTTGAGCAACTTCAAGGACAGCGACGGAATGCTAGCACGCTGGCTAGTGAGATTAGGACAATACGATTACGAGATCGTACACAGAGAAGGAACGAAACATCTGAACGCAGATGGATTGTCTAGGTGTAGACAATGTGGATATACAGACTGCCCGGATGAACCTCCTCCTATCAAGAGACGTACAGCTCCAATGGAACTGGGACCAATAGAGGATGGAGGACCAGAAGTAGCAAGCTACTTATTAAAAATGAGGAAGGAACACGAAAGTGCGCCTGTATATAAAATACAAACACTTAGTGATCTGGACGGCAGTCTTCAACACTTCATGTTGCATTACGACTATAATCAACTGAGGGAAATGCAGAAACAGGACAACGAAATTGCACCAGTAATTTCATTAATAGAGGAGAGCACCGACCGTCCCACATTAGAACAGATCTGTACTCTAAGTGCAGATAGCCAAGAAATGATAGGACGTTGGAGCAAACTACAGCTGCACAACGGAATGTTGTATTTTAATACACCACTTCCAAACGACCCCGATCACAAGAGACTCGTGACACCCTCCAAGCTGAGATACGAAATTCTGGACGCTCTACATGGACTAAGAATTTCAGGACACATGGGAATAACCAGAACCATCGAACGTGTCAAGTACAGATTCTACTGGCCAGGATTGAGCGCAGACGTAGCCAGATGGTGTGCCATCTGTGCTATTTGTGCCAGTAGAAAAGGAAAACCACCACCAAAGCGAGCTCCTATGGTAACACAGCCAGTTGGAAGACCATTTGAGCGAATAGCTTTGGATATTTTGGATACAAGAAAATTGACCAGCAAGGGTAATCAGTATATTCTTGTGATATACGATTACTTCACAAAGTGGATGGACGCCTTCGCCCTAAAAAGACACACCGCACAGATAGTGGCAGAAGTGATCCTGAAACGTTTCGTCTTGTATCACGGAATTCCGACCAGAATTCATAGCGACCAAGGAAGAGAGTTCGAGAGCCAGCTGTTCTCTTGTCTACTAAAGCTGCTCAACATCGAGAAATCCAGAACAGCTCCCTATAGAGCTCAGTCGAATGGAGCCGTCGAGAGAGTGAATCGCACTCTTCTTAATATGCTATCAGCATATGTAAACGAAAGGTCTTTGGATTGGGATGAACACCTATGTTTCGTCACGATGGCATACCGAAGCTCTGTACACTCGTCGACTGGATGTACACCTTTCAACATGGTATATGGACGAGAAATGACACTTCCTGTAGATCTGATGTATCCGTCAGCTAAAGATTTGGGGAGTGTCCCACAATGTGGACCAGAGTACGTCGAATGGGTGAGGAGGGCGATCAGCTCAGCACATATGTTCGCGAGATCTCACCTAAAGAAAGCAGCAATACGACAAAAACGAGGATACGACTGCAGAGCAAAAGATAGAGACCCTCTTTTGGTTGGAACCCTCGTCCGGTATTACTACCCACCTGTACTCCAGCAGTCCAAGTTTGCTAAGCCCTGGCTGGGACCTTACAGGATAATAAGGAGATGTACGCAAATGGATTACGAGATCCAATCAGTATCAAACCCAACAAAGAGGAAAGTGGTACACTTCGACACCCTAAAACCATTCGAAGGAGAGGATGAAGAGTCAATAGAAATATTGACAGAAATACCGGAAGTAGTAGAATTCATTGACGGTGGGGAAACCTATCTAGATGGTTCAACTAACCCCTCATCAATCTGGGACTCAGCTATTCCACAGGAAGAGACAACCCCAGAGCCTGATTTACCTGATGTGTACGGGAGTGATACACAAAGAAATCAAAAGACTTCTGAGGAAATTCTTGACAACGGTCAAGAAATCATAACAGGACTCAACCTACCAGAAACTGCCCTGTTACCCGACTATTCTGGTGTGGACAGACGTAGTTCACAAAGAAGTCGTAAACCTCCTGACCGATATGGCCAAGTGTAAAAGGGATTAATATTCCTGACCTCAGTCAGGAATTCATAAATTGGATCCCGATTTTCCAAAGAAATCGTAGAGCTCTAACCAGCTAAAAGAAATTATTCATTGTGCTTTGAAAATCTGATTGTTAGTCTACTTTCGAGTATGTGGTCAGGAGCCGAATAATACATCATTGGAAACCAAGGTTTCAAATACCTTCAAAACGCGAATCGATTTTTGTTTCGCGCCGTCTTTTTATGTAATTATTTTACACTCTTACACAGCATAACTGGCAATTTTGCTATTTGTCGATACCTTAGATTGATATACCAATTTATCGTGTCGATTGTATCATGATTGATTGCACCCAGATCTGTAATACGAGTTATTCGCGATTGCGCGTTCACGCGGATATATTGTGGATGTTTCGACATTTACAATATATCATTACCGGTCCGTTTTTATCTCAAATTTATTTTTATCTTTCGGTTATAATTTATTCCAAGTTTTTGCGTCATTCAATTGCTTTTCTCCTGTTGATTTTGTAAAAGAAGAATTTTACTGTGCTGCTGGGACTTATCATTCCAGTAGTATTGGTTTCTGGACGCTTTGCAGAATTAATTGTCGATAAAAGGGTTATTTGGCGTTTCTTTAAACGTGTTTATATATCTATTTTCATATTATAGTGTCGGCGTGAATTTTTCACGAAGACAAATTTTTCTACATGTTTAAATTTCTCACTAGGGGAAATACATGTATTTTTCTATAATAATTGTACTACATCCTATTAATATATTCTTTACTCTGGAGTTATTTTACTTAGTTTAGGGTAAACGGGAGTTTACCATAGGTAGGAAAGGGGGGAAAGTGGTCACACACCAACCCACCTACACTTAAAAAATTTATATATTACTCGTATAACTCCTGAGTATTAGAATATCTAAATTTCCGTCTTTCATCACCAGATTTACCATATTTTAGCGTAGAGACTTTCTGGACCACTTAACGGAGTGCTTCAGAAATTTCTATAATGCCTATATAGGCCACTGTGTCGTATAAACTGATGCCTGAAATAAAATTCCTGCGGTACCCATGGGTAATTAATTATCAAAAAGCCCTTGGTCCTACCAAAGAATTAAGTAACCCCATCAGAGATACCACAACAGATAGCATAGTATAGTTAGGAGAGGGCGCGAGTTATATAGACCGTACGGCCTCCAAACCTTCCTTCCTTTTCAATACCTCATAATAGTAGTGTACTAATCCGTTATCGGCAGAATTAATTATTGTCAGCGGGCATAATTGTTCTGGGGTTTACGGTACACGTAATTCAATTAAAACCGTGTTCACAAGTCTATCATCGTGTATCTGTCCTTGTAGCTATGTTTCCGTTATATATCGCCCCGTTCTGGAACCCCGTGCGGTAGGAATTCACGACTCCTTTCGTATTAAAGGAATTAAAACACCTTTCATCCAAAACTCTTATCTTTGGAACGCGTTTCATGTCATTTCATTTTCATGGGTTTTCATTCATCTCATTTTTATTCGCGCGCGCTTTATTGTATAAGGTCTTCTACTTCATAAACCTTCAAACCGTCAGTACATCGGTCGCCAGTCACGGGACGGCCAAGCTCGAACAAACCATTGGGTTAACTTGGATATGGTATCATTAATAACAAGTGATCCGGTGTACTGGAATTAAATCAACAAACAAACTTATAATTATCCAGATCGGGAGGCGCGTTTTTTGTAGTGGGTACGATAAACCCATCCCAAAAATGTATATGTTCGATGTATACCGTGGTGTCGATGATAGCGTGCGTGTACAATATATGGTCAGCATCCCAACATGTACCTGTTGGCCAGGCGACCGTGTTCGTTTAACGTAATCTGCCTGGCCCCGTGCCAGAGGCAGCGTCCTTCCCCGCCCAAAGGAACCCGACACGCGTCACTTGTAGGAAAAAGTTTGAAGAGAGGACATCGCAGCTCAAACTTTTCTGCAAGATCAGGTGTTTAAAACGCGGGTTTTACACACTTTCCTGGAGGCAGGAGATAATACTTTAGTCTTAAAACAAGCACCACTTTCATCAGGTGTATTTACCAACAAATTATTTTAAGTTTTGCGACATTTGTAAGTATACTGATCGGGAGAGTTTGCACCAGCAAACTGCCGCCTTCCCGTGTCAGCAAAATGGCGGACAAGAGTCTTCTTGGGTCTTTTTCGGAAGACAGTAGTTTGGATGGGGAAAACTCGCAGTTTTCCCAGGCTTTAATTGGAGAGGATTCTTTAATCCAGGAAGAAGGACTTCTGAACTCAGGAGATGAAATTATCGAAACTTCTAGGAGTTTGCAAGCAGCCGGCCAAGTCACCACGCCGGCAGCCGTCAAGAACGCCGGCCAATTCACCTCGCCGGCAGCCGGCCAATTCACCTCGCCGGCCGCTGTTCAGATCGCCGGCCAAACAACCGCCGTCGCCGGCGCCGGCCAATTCAACTCGCCGGCCGCCGCTCAGATCGCCGGCCCTTCTGCCGGCCAGATTAACACGCCGGCCACCGGCCAATTCAACTCGCCGGCCGCCGCTCAGACCGCCGGCCCCTCTGCCGGCCAGTCAACCACGCCGGCCGCCGTCCAATACAACTCGCCGGCCACCACACCAGCTGTAGATACAGTACCTGTAGCCAGCGTCAACCTGCAAGGAGGATTAGATGATCTCCAGTTCTTCGAGAATGTACAACAAAAACTTGCAGTTATGGAAGTTTGTACACCAAAAACGAGCAGGGTGGATGGTAACACCCCCCCTGTCTCCCTGCACGGAAGACCACCACCCGGCATCATCACCAAACCCGAACTTGTGAGTGTGCAAGTTCTTGATAAAGAGAACGAGGATATCATCGAGTACAAGGCACCCTTTAATGGGAAATGGCAACATTCGCCGCTCGAGAGACCTGAGACGCCGTCTTCAACACTCGGAGAGTTGTACCAACTCCAAACCGAGTACGGATTCAGCAAGCTACCGGAATCTCCCGAGGTCAGACAGTTGCGTGCTCAACTAAGCAATAGTCAGGACTACATCCGTCAGATGGAGGGAAGATGGGCTGATAAGCAAATATCAGACATCACCAACCGAGCTCGAACAGCAGCAGAGGAACAGCAGAGCCAAACCGGCTTCGACCAGGAGACTTTCTTGAAAGTCAAAGAACAGTACGGAATGAAGGAACTGGACTCCACGACAGTCGTTCCAGAAGAGCTACCAGACTCGTCTGCTGCAGCTGCGTTTTCGTCCGACGTACAAAACCAGTCAGTACCAGAAGCACTGGCAAAACACCAGCTAGACCTTAGCGGTCTATCATCCCCGGATTCCACTCCAATGGAAACGACGGTGCCGGCTGACTTGGCTTCAAGTCAGTTGGATCAACCACCACACGAGGAGGAGATGCCTGAAGCAGAGGAGGAGCTCCTAGCTACTGCCCAGGGTCTGGATTTGGAGGGAATGCCTTTGAAGCATAGGAATGAGATCCAGCAAATGGAAACCAACCTTCTACACCGCTACGACCAGGTCAGAGTAGAAGCCAGCTCGGGCTTAACTCCTTTCAAAACTTCAAAGTTCGTGAAGGAAGCGAGGGTTCGTCTGAACCAGCAAAGTGAGGAAGACTCTGGGCCTCCAGCCCAGAGTAACCCGGCTCCAGCCGATTCCACCGAGGAAAAGGAGCCAGCACCACAACCCAAAGTTGTCAGGATCCCACGGTTGAATCGGACACAGAGACGCGCCAGACGGGATCAGTTAAAGCATCATGGAGAACTCGGAGGAGGAGAGGCTTTCAAAGTCTGGGAAGCCACCCATGAGGAAACTCGCCACCGGCACATCCGCCTATTAAGAGAATTCGAGTCCACGTACAACCCTGATGACTACTCGTCATCAGAATACGACGACACCGACGTAAACTTTGAGGAAGTCCGCCGTCAGTCTCGCTCAGCCAACGCAGCCTTCACACCAGGTTGGCCTACTGGCCTGCCGGAACATCGATACAAGCGTCTGATTAGATTCCCGGACACCGCGCTACCACGCAAGCCGGACCCGAACAGCCCG